>JABUQX010016105.1:0-30880 GCA_015478945.1 Trachelipus rathkii | reverse complement strand
ACGCTGCTGTACGGAGGCCCCAGAAACATGGCACAACAACGAGAAGAGAGCGAGAGTAGAATACAAGCGCGCGAGCATGAGGGTTTTAAGAAACTATGAATTGGAAAGGAGTAGGAGAGACAGAATAAGGAATGAAGTAATCTAGAGAAATATTAGGTGTGAAGCAAGATGCATACTGAAGACTGGATGTGCGGGAGATGTCGAAGATGGTGGGGACACTCTGGAGAGATGGAGCAGGACAAGAATTGCCGAAAGAATTATGGAATGGGACACCAGAGGGCAAGAAGACCAAGGGGCAAGACCGAAGAGAGGATGGCGGAGTCGGTGGAGGGACCTCTCTGCGAAAGATCGTTCAGCTAACCAAAAATGAGAGTGCTAAAAGAGAGAGGAATAGTTGCACAGAGACGGATGTCTGGACGAAAAGACGCTTGCGCGGCCTGACAGATGAAAAAATCTTCCTGAGAGGAAAGAGAAAGAACAGAGAGAATACGTAATATACTATATACTATAAGATAAATAATATAATACTACTATATAATAATATAATATATATATAATCTACTATATATAATATATATATATATATAGCACTAATATATATACTATAACTCCTTTGACCCTTGCCTTCACATCATGTTTAGTGCTTTCCACTATTGTCTGGTAAAAAAAGTTTTCGCTTTCTAAACTCCCTTTTTTTGTATCTAGCCTCCTCTTTGAGTTTCTTTTCCGGTCGCTCAATAGCACATGTTTATGGTTGCCTCAAAGTTCTCCCTTCTCTGTTAATTATGGAGTTCCTTAAGATTCTGTCTTTGTAAATTTATTTTAAATGGCTTTCTCTAACTCTTACTTTATCACCTATCTAGTCTTATATGCGGGCGGGCGAAGAGGGAGACTCAGCTGACGGCGGCGCCCGCATACACGGGGCAGGGGCGGCGCTGGATGCGGCGGGGGGCGGGATAGGACTCCACTTTCTTTCTTTTCTCCATTTGAAAAGGCAACCTACTCGAATACAAACTTACTAATTCTTTGAACGAGGTTGTCTTTGCAAAATCAACCTCCCTGACATTTAACCATCATCCTTCTTTTCTTAGGGCAAATAGAAACATGTACGACTTGCCAATATAGTCTCAAAAATTCAGTTTCTTCATCTCTAATGCCTCCACTAAGGTCGTTACTTTAACTTATCACACCCTGCCTCATTTCTCAATTCGACATCAATCCTTCCTCATCATCCCCTTCTACCGGACACAATCTCTCCTCCATCTCTCTTTCGACTCCGACTATATCTTCCTTGATCATTCCTTGTCTCACTCGACACAATCATTTCCTACATCATCTTTCTTACTCGATATACTTTCTTATCATCTTCCTACTCGATCATAGTCTATCCCACATTAATCTTGCTACTCCGACATAATCTTCCTCACTCATCTTTCTATCGACCTAGTCTTTCCAACATCATCTTTCTACTCGATCTTAATCTTTCTCATCGATCTATCTACTCGACATAGATAGTGCTTCCTTATATCGATCTTATCTACTCGAACACAATCTTCCTCATCATCTTCTTACTGCGACATAATCTCAGTTTCTTCATCTATCGACATAGTCTTCCACATCATCTTTCTACTCGACATATCGTTCCTCATCATCTTCTACTCTATTTTGCTTCCTACTAAGTTTGCATACCCTCCTAATTGTGAGGATCTATTAATGGTAAAATAAATACTTGCCGGCCACGTCTATTTAATCCCCTCTCAATAGTATCATGGATTGGATAGGTAGAAATTCAACTAAAGGGCTTTAACTGTTAGGGGGGGGGGATCCGTTTGTTGATGCTAGTTTCAGTAATATATATTAAATACTATCATTGTAATACCACTGTAACATCTCATGATTATTTTTATATCGTGAAATTAAATAGATCAAGTTATTAAGACCAGCAATTTTCACTTCATAAACTTTGGTGGTTCATACCGTGACTAGTCTTTTCAGATTCTAATTCTACATAATTCTCACTCTTATTTACTAGTCTTTCAGATTCAATTCTAAAATATTCTCACTCTTTTTTGAGTTTCTGTGACCTTAACATTCTTAAAAGAGTTGTACCTCCTCCATCTTGAATAATAGATTTATAAAGCTTTCATGTTTTGCATTAGCAAACATGACGAGTAAATATTGATTTCTGAGTTAATTTTGATTATAAAGGTCAACGCATTTTATTTTTTAAAAAAATTATTTTTCAAACATTTGACATTTTTCATGGGAGTCCACTATATTTACAAACAGAAAGATTATTAGTTCTTAAAATATAGAAACAAAAAAGTTTATCACCCTCGAGCTCGAGTTGGTCACTCTCGAGGTTACGATTGAAGTATCGAACCATAGCCCTATGACTCAAGACTCAGCCTATCTAACGTTAAGTATTGAGTGAGGTGTGATATACTGCGATCTCTCAGAGTGAGAGAGTGCTCCTTCGATATTTTGAGTTCTTACTAACATTATTATTAATATTGGAAACATATATATTTGTAATTTATTTTTTAAATTAATACCTTCAGTATAAAAATATTATATATAATAACTATACTTCATTACTCATGCATTCTCTTGTCATTGTATCCTTGAATAGCTCTCACGAAATCCTTAAAAAACGAGCTATCTAACATAAATTCATCAGTTAATTAGACAACCAAATACGAAGATCATACTCTCCGATCACGCCTCACAAATTTTGTTGCAGAGTTGTACAGCCACAATCTTAAATGAGTGAATAAGCTGCCACAAAGTTGAGTCATGTACTGACGTGACACACAAACACCTTCTATTATCTATTCACTAAGATGTGAGAACATATTTATGAATATTATTCTCTAACGACGTGTAACAACTCTTTTGAGTGAATATAGTAAAGGTCTAAACATAAACTTATAAATAATGATTAGCAGATATATTCTAGAACTTATGAAATAATCTGTGAATAATGAACTATATAATATATAACTGTACTTACCGCATTACACCCGTCTCACAATCAACCAGCAGTCCTATTTCCATATAAATCTATGTACTAGAATATTGAATCTGTAATAAAAATTCCATAGTAGCTTCACTCGATTATTCATCACTACATGTAATACCATCAACTCATAAGATATTCAATTAATCTTGATTAATAATGCTGAAAAATCTGCCTCGGGTTCTATAAATAACTAATTGATTCATATTTTATAAGCTTCTCTAACGGAAAAACTCATATTATTAAAATAATTATATACCCTATCATGATATAAAATACAAATTTAATACAATATAAATATAATTATATATATATTAACTTTACTCGTAAGACTCAATAATATGACGTATATAGTCATATAATTAACATAAACGGATCCCCTGTATATCATATATATATCATGTATACATCCCTAATACTTATATATTAAGAATACCACTATACCCCATATAACAGGGTAACATTTATACCTAGAACCTCTATAATACTTGATAATAATAACCTTACTCATATATCCAATAAAATCCATGCCACCTATATATTGAAAGCACGTTAGGTATACTATACATACATATTATATAATAATAACTTTTCTGGTATTACTTTTTCTATATTTATAATATTTAAGGTGATTATGATATTATCTTATTATTTACAATTAACCATAATCCTCATACCCTAATTATATACTAGAGTAATAGTTAAGCAACATATTCTATTAGTCAGAAAGCTCAATAAATAATAATATATTAGTGACAAAACTAGTGTTAATGTGAATAATGAGCGGCACATACATATAATATATTAAACTGTACTTAAGATTATATATTAGATAAAGAACTGATTGCTGTAGCTAGCAAGACCCACTTAATTGAATCCTATAGAGTGATATCATAGAGAAGGAAAAGTAAATGATATAATGATAGGGCGTATAAATGCATTATGTATTCACGTATCAAATAAGTAAGATAAAGACAGTTTATGTTAATTAGCAAAGCAAGAATTGTATATATTGTTATGACACTAACTGACGATAAAAATTAGTCGTCAAAATAATGACTATAGAGAGAGTGAAAATTTACACAATAAATAAAATATATAGGTTCTGCGGATTAACTAACGGAAAAGAAGCATTTTTCTTACTTTAATTGTCTTAGACTTGGAACCTATTGACCTTGGGACAAGTAATATCTTGCGATATCCTTGATTACATGTGAACTTAAAGTGGAAAATCTCGCGACTTTAAGAGTAGAGGATTATAATTGTTATTTCGCCCAATTTCATACCACTAAAATATGTGAGGTACTATAAAATGATCTTATGTATATATACGTAAAGTGAGTGTATAATATAGTCTAAAGTATACATTATAATGTGAAATCAAGTGAAAAAATTGATGTAAATATATCAATAAGCATACGAGATCATTCCTAGAAAGATAATGCTGGCAAGACCTAGTCGAGTAGAAAGCATGATACATAGGAAGCATAATAATAGATAAATCGTAAGTTAGAAACGTTCAATTGAGATAATGAGCGAAGAATTGTGAGTTTATCGAGTTATAGAATAGATAATTGATAAGGTAATAACTGTAAATTTATAACTTAATAACGTATAAGTCGAAAGAAGAGACTGCAGGAATAATTATGTATGTATCCTCTAGATTAGGAAAGATTAGTAATCTTAATAATGTAGAGAAGTATTCATGTCGCGCCATACTATTAATATAGTACATAAGTAATCGCAATAATAAGTTATAAGACACTATGTCGAGCGATAACAGTACACTGAAGAGATATATACCCTTGACATTTCTTCTAACGAACCATCATGCAATCCGTACTCTCTCTCTCTCAAGTCTCCTTTCTCTAGTAAACCTTAAATGAAAGATAAAATAAATATGGTTTATGATATGTCAGAGTAATTAGATTTCTCAACAGACAATACCCCTTCTACATATACAAGGACTAACACCTTAAGATAATTTGTTAATTTTACGTAAGTAGTAACGTCTTAGCACTTTCATAATCAAACCTAAACGAATTGTAATTCGTAGAGAAAATGATAAAGAACCATGATGTTATAGAACTCATTACCTACTATTCTATAAACTTCCTCTCTCACCTCTCAAAAAATTTTAACAGACATAGGTGACTAAAGTAACAGAGCTTTAGACAGCACGTATCTAAAAAATCAATTAATTAATAGTGAGAGTACTTACCCAGAAATTACTTTTATACAGCAATCACTCATGGTAATCTGAGCGTACGTATATAGTATCATGTGTCGTGTAGCTCATAAAAGGCCCTCTACCCTCTGATATAATTAAAACACTTTCTTCGAATATTTGTACATTTGTGTAGCTTATATGATTGATTACCTGTCGAACTAGTGAGAAATATGCATAGATAGATTCATTTTCTAAATGAGTTCAGGAGTACTAGATACAAAAATAAATGATAGCCAGCAATTGTACATTGTGACAGGAAAATTTTATCTTATACCAGACAAATTAGGGGTGGAAAAACTTAGAGATATTTTCTTACGTTTCAATACTTTTTAATGGAGGTTCACTGATAAGAAAACAGTTGTCTTTGTTAGCTGAAGCAATAACAATGTTTTCAGGTTTAGTAAAAAGACAACAAAGAACCGAGGTTGTAGCTCTGACTAAATTCAATTATGAGTTGGGTAGTAAATTACCTTGAATTCATAGCTGATTGAGAGAAATATTGAGTATAATTATCCTAATACCTCAGATGAATGGAGAAAATTACTTGGACAATATTTGGAGGGGAGTTTCTTGAAGTTATTCAATCTTAATAGTGAAGAGGCAATCGGTTATCATGAAATAATGAACTTTAATTAAATGGTTTCATCATGAGCAGAAACAAGAAAATGAATAGCGATTACAAGATTTTAGGAGAGCATATTAATTTAAACAGGAGAGTATCGATATGTTAAACCCCACAATTGTAACAGTTGACCAACAAGGTGTACCCAGGAGTGAACATGAGAAACTGAGAACTGCTTTCTTGCTAAGTCTATCAATGTTAATTGAGGTTAAAATCATGGAATATGTCGCCAATAACGAGATACTCCATGGACGGAAAGTCTCCTGGTATCAATTAGTTAAACTGACTGACGGTTATGATCGTAACTTTGCGGTTGAAAACGAATGGGATTTAGTTTATAACATTAAATAGTAATGATTGTGTATAACAATTTTGGAAATGTGGTGTCCTGATGATGATAATTATAGCTCTCGTATATGAATCTCGGGGTCTCTTATTAAATTCTCGTTATTTAATAGTGTGTAATAAAATTCAGAAGACAAACATCAAGAACTGGCAGAAACAAATAACGTAAGAAATGTAAGTCACATTGTTTATAATTTGTAGAATTGAAACCCCTCCATCGTTGTTCATCTTCGTACATTCTTGCCTCTATCCCATCTCTTCCTCTCCTCTCTCGATCAATGTTTTATCTCTTTTCTTTCGTACTACAATTTTGCACATCGATTACTATTCATTTCCTTTACAGTCCTCCTCTTCCTTCTCGATCAATATCTTAATGTTTTATTCTCCTTTCTTTCTTCACTACAATTTGCACAATCGATTATTATTCATTCCCTTTTACATTCCAAACTCTTCATTCACTTACCCTTATTTTAAAATACACCCACGTTCTTTCTCTCAACTTCCTCGCTCATATACCGTATCATTGTAATCAAACGTATCCATTTGTTCCCCAAACTATCACCGCTAAACACTGATTATCTCAGGCTTTTACCCTTGCCTTAGCTTGGTGTTAACACCCATGAACCGTGTCCATAGGTTAGTATCTTTCTTAATATACAACTGCAAACAAAAGCCAAAGGTTCGCCACTTGATTCAGAAGAAAAACATGTTAAACAGGTGATGAAATATTTTGTTATATTATTATATTTATTATTTATTATTATTATATATATATAATATAATATATATTATATATATATATATATATAATATATATATATATATATATATATATATATATATATATAATATATATATATATTATATATATATAATATATATTATATATGTATATATAATATATATATATATATTTAAATTATATAATATACTATATATATATATATATATATATATATATATATATATATATATAGTATAATATTATATATATATATATATATATATATATATATATATATAGATATATATATAATATAATATAGGTGAAGGTTTTTAGTTTAAATTTTCTTAAGAAAAAATGAGAATACATTTATGTAGATACTAAAATATTCTTCCCTAAATTGCTTAACTTAAATCGCCGGGATGAGAGTTGAGCAAAGTCCAGATAATATCTCAGTTTTGTATGCTTTAATATTTTGACGTATGTTAGCAGGAGGGTAAGGTCCAGTAATTCTTTCATCTATAATAGTATTTCTCAAGGTTGGTTTTCAAAAGTTTCGATGATGAAAAGCTTTTTTCTATTAAAAATATTTGCCAAGCGAGAAATGGCAACAATTTTGCGATTCGGATATAACTATTGGAAATGTGGACAGCGAACAAAGAAACTAGTCCGTCTATTGCTGTTTGGACGATCTGTGCTGTGATGCCATTTCAGCTTCCATAAATCCCATTCTGCTTTTATTAAATCTTCAATTGGGCTTTTCGAGATCTTCCTTGTAAAATGTGACACAATCTTTTATCTTCTCATATGGCACATTACACCTGTTCGGTATGCAAATTGCAAACAAGGTATAATTTCTTTATGAGGTTTAAAAATCTTCCTCCCTAACGTTAATATTAACATCATCCAAAAATGGTATAAATGCATGTTGCGATAATAAGTCTGTGGGGTGGAAGTAGGAAGTTGCATGGTCTGTATTTTTGAATTTATACAGCAATTTCGAATACCCAGCTCAGATTTCAGATTGCGCGTTACACGTTCTTCAAAAAAAATCTGCAGAAATTCTAATGTTGCATTTTTTCTCTGGCTTCAGTTTTAACTAGATCACTTCATTATATGCACTAAACAAATCAATAATGTGTGTCTGCAATCGTTTTGAAAGATTGCATGTCAATCCCAACAATATGTTAACACAAAAACGATTACCAGAAAAGGTGTGTACAATAACATTTTAAAATTAAAGGTAGCTCATTTTGGGGGAAAACTGATCTCCACTTCAATTTATTTGTTTCTAAAGCTGCTATGGTCGGGTTTATCATCTTTGTAAATATTAAACCTATTATACGATGTGGGGCACCAACGAGTTTTCCGCAAAATTTTTTAAATCTCTTCTTGCTACTCTTAGAATTCTTTTATTTTTTATCAAGAACTTTTGTCCACTTAGCACTTGCAAGAAAAAATATTTGCAACATTCTGATATGATTCCAATTGCACTTCGAATATTCTGAACTTTAGAGCGCCTGTGAGGCATTAAATGCGAGTCATAAATGTGAGGCATACTGTTACGATAACTATTTCATTATTCATTTTCCTTAATTATTCTCTTTCACCTGAAATCACCACTCATTGCTGCTGCACCTCTCTTAGATTATTCATATCAAAACCAGTTCAGTTACTCTTTCTTCAATTAATGTTGCTATACAAATCATTTCGTATGTCGAAGCACGAAAAATCATCTGTGATCTATGTCTATAAATATTCAACGCTAACGCCGCACAATTAAAATTTTCCTTCTGGACACATCGGTGGTTCTCATCGCTAAGACAGTAAAAAATTATTTATTCATGTTTTGAACAATTTTAAGTCGAATGACGATGGGCAAATGACTGGAAATTAGAGTATTTTGGGCTGTGGAACGGTATACATGGCATTTCTAGCACGTTTTTAAATGTTCTGAAAGAAAAACATGGTCTCCATCATTATCACGATATCTTAAAGACTCCGAAATTGCCATCGTTTCCAACAGGCCAAGAGAGGTTCGATTCGACCTGATCATAGTTTATTTTTCTTACACAATTGAATTTTTCAAACAAGTGGAATAGCGGCGTTCTGCTGTTTCGCCTTCTTTTTTCTCTGACTTATTAATCTGTTTGTCGATCCTCTCAATTTTTCTTTGAACCTGTTTTTACAGCAAATCTCTTTTCTAGCGTTTCTTTGTGATATTTAGTTTGCCTCGTGTTTTTGTGAAAAGATTCAATGGTTTTTTTTTTAAGTTTGATACGGTCTCGAGACAAAAACACCAATTCCTGGTGTTTTCCTTTGTCTTTTGTTTCCAAAAACAATACTCAATTTGAGAAAATAAACCCCAAAACTTTTTTAAATTAGGAGTAAATTAACCGCTTAAAATCATCAAACCACTTTCTTTGAAAATATCTTTCCGACCTTTGCCTCTAATGAAACAGGAAATATATATATTTTGAATCTGGTTCCAGAGATATTTTAATATTTTTTACTTTTTCCTTATTGCTAAACCGTACCTATGAAAATTGCCAATATCGTTGAGATGAAACATCCTTTCTGTATTTCCTTGATTGCGCCTGACTTGTAGACGCTTGTGAAGGGAAAACATCACCGCTACTTGAGATTTCAGCTGCTATCGCAGTAACAGAAGTTCCCAGGAGAAGCTGGATTAGTCGATCTGATGAACCTCACTCTTATGAATACGAAATCTTTATATACCTAGTGCTTACTTTTTTTGTGGAAAAGTCTCTAATTCTTCTTTGTCATATTTTTTTTAAATTTTTTAAAGTTGTAACAACAATAACAAAAATGTTAAAACACAAAGTGCAAAACTATAACTATTCACTAGCAACATGATATTATACCCTTAAAACAATAGATACTTACAACTGGCCACCACAATGTTACTCATTCACTCAAACCAAAATTAAAGAAGAAACAAAAGCACATATTCCCCTTCAATCATCAACATTGTACCTAATTTGGTAAGACTGTTTTAATCAAATTTTATTGAAATTCTTCCTATTTATGATTTGCAAAATTTCTCACATTTGTACAACAATATACAATTTTTTACTATCCATGCCACAGCAAACTTGATTCAAAAGAAAACGACGAAAATTCAGGAAATGAAAAATAAAATAAAATGTACCGGCATCTGCACGAGTAAAGTTTGACAACTATCTGGGCTTGGATCAGCTGCAGGTATCGATTATCATGCAGTTTTTTTTTTTAAGCAGGGAAGGATTTAAAAAATAACGGGTGATATATGTATATTAATTATTTTGTTTAAATTATTATTTCTAAGAAAAAATTCCGCCGTAGAAACTGAAGGAGAAGGATGACGACAAGCAATGCATGTAAAATTGATTAATAAATAAGCTCAAAGAGTAAATTCGTCCATTTGAACTGAATTAATTGTTGAGAGAGAGAGAGAGAGAGAGAGAGAGAGAGAGAGAGAGAGAGAATTAAGATTATCTTCTCTGTCAATATATATACTATATATATATATATATCCAAACTAGAAATATAATATATATATTATATATATATATTACTATATATTATATTATATATATAATATATATTATATATAATATATGATATATATATATATATATATATATATATATATATATATATATATATATATATATATATATATATTATATATATATATTTATAATATATTATAGAAAATTTATATATGATTTTTATACAAAGAATATAATATATAATAATATATATATATAATATATATAATATATATATAATATTATATATATATTATATATATATAATTATGACGCTTTCTCTTTCTCCTGTAAAAACTTCCCCAAAGGGCTTACGAGATTTGTTTATATATAAAATTAATTTAACTTCTGCACTTTGTATTATAACGAAGAAAGATACTTAAAAATTTTTAGTCGAAAAAATTTCGGAGGGGGGCATGGCCCCTCTAGATACGCCCATGTGTGGAAGGCTTCCTTGGGAATAAAAGGAAGGGTTCCACATATCCAAAGCTTCGGCATCGTGTGGAACCTACGCTCAAATTTCTCCAGGTTTCATAAAACGTAACATATCAGTATCGGTGCGATACTAGTTTGGGCTACATACTATGTGATGCTAACTGTCGTCACATATTTGCATGTTTTAGAATAACAAATGCTATTCTCTTATATGTATAATATGTAACTAATTCCATACAAAGTACATGCTAGCGATTTGTGTTCCAAATGATGTCCTAAACATGTTTTTTTTTGAAAAGGTGAAATATTGATATTTTCTTCCCCGATCAACCATAAAATTCAAGCTTGTATAGCGGGCGGAGAATAAAATGTTTTTTAATTACGATAATTTTGAATGTCATTTCAGAATTTCCCCCAAAAAAATTTTTTTTTTTTTTCTGAAAATTTGTTCCAAGATCAAATTCCAAAAACTACCGCATATATACCAAGAAATCTATCTAAATGGAAAATGTTGCATCTCTCCAACTAATATGCTCTAAAATTTCATCCTGGTTGCATGAGCAGAAAAAAATTATCGCACGAATTTTTCATTTTAAAAACCAAAAAAAGTAAAAGGGTTTTGAATTTCGACATTACCGAACACAAATTTCGAAAAAATTAAAAAACTATTTCGTGACTTCTCTAGGTAATACACCCATCTATGTATATTTCAAGTTTGAAGTCATTTCCAAAAAAAATGATAGAAATTGAAGCGAAAAATGTCAAAAACATAGGCTTTGAAAAAATGAAACAGGACTAAACGACAAAAACACTGGAATACGACTTTTAGAGGTAAAAAAAATAAATAAATAAACTAGTGTGCTTTTTCTCATCAAAATTGTTTGAAAATTAAGAATTTTATGTCCATTTTTAGTCGGGGGCTAAAATGAGGTGCTCATTGCTCCAATATTTGACCCGACCATTTATTATAGTTTTTAAATAACAGTCTTATCGCCAACGTTTTGTTTTTTCAATCATAGTATAAATATATACACACATATAGTAATTCAATCCAATGTTATAATTTTCGGCCTTTCTCGTATACCATTTGGCGGCAATAATTTGCTTCCAAAAAGTAAAACAAATATAATATGGTGTTGTATTTAACAGAAGTTTATTTTTATAATCACATATATTTGTAATATTTTTGGGTAAAAACTTTTGAAGGAAGATGCCCGATTTTTTTTATATGTGAAAATTGTTTGAATACTTTATGCCCTAAAAGCCGTAAAGAGAAACCCGCCAATTAAAAACGAGATGAGATTTGTTTAACACACACAAAGTGACAGTCCTACTCATTCATTCCCACGTACACACGCATACACACATATACCTACACATACACACACACACATGCAAGCAAGTAACCTTTCCAGTTGCGCATTATCCAATATGATTTCACACTGCGGACTGTCCTCGCCCACCACATCACCTTACTCTTCTCTGCATTTACTTTCAAACCTCTCCTTTTACATACCCTACAAAATCCCTCCACCAATCATCTAAAACTTTTTTCAGATTCGCCACATAAAACCAAATCTGCGTAAAATAGGAAGGGCATCCTCCACTCTTTTCTATTCTCCATCAGTCTAACACACTCCCCTGCCACCCCAACATTTACTTCTTTCATCACCCCACTCGTATTCAAATTAAATAGCTATGGAGACGTAACATACTCGCCCCACTACACTATTAAACCACTCACTTTCCATTCCATTTATTCTTACACAGGCTTCCCTATAGAGACACATGCTTTTGATTCCATTCAGAAGCCTACTACCAACACCATATATCACACCTGCCACAGGAGAATTTCCACTAATCCTGTTCACAACTTCAAATTCAGCAATCACAATCATACTTGATTCTGATCATCTCACCAGTAATTCAATCTATACCAGCTGATTTACATTTCTTCAACTTGTCAAACCTTCTCACTCTACCTTATTATCTGCATCCACAAAATAAATCTACTTCATCTTGTACATCAAAACCCATACCATATCTATCACCCGTTTTCACGCTGCAGATGTTATATATATCGTTCAATGAATTAAGCAAATATGAAATTTTCGAGACAAAATAAATTAAATTTAAGTAATGTCAATCATTTGACCAATGAAGATTTCCATTCTTTTGCACTTAAAAAATCAAACGTTAAGTTCTTTTAACAGTCCAGAAAAGAGACAGCGTTAATTTAAAAGTCTTCAATGTCGACTTATTTTAGTTTTTCCTTAAATGAACTTTATGAAAAGATAAGAGTTTTCTTTCCCTTCAAACTTTCAATTTATTGTTGTGTTTGTCAACCCATTTTATTAAAAGTTCGTAATGCCGAATGAAACCTTTAGAACAATGAAAGTAATCTCCATAATTGATAGTAATCCCCATAATAAATGAGTTTCCTATTTTTAAAGCAATTGGGAATAAAACAAAAACTTATATTTCTGATCTCATAATAACAATTTCAAAGCTTTCCTTCCATTAAACTCAATAATATATTCGTAAAGACAAAAAGTTTAATAATAATCCCTCAATTCTGTTGCTAATATGGCACAAAAATATTGGGAAAATTTTGTAAATAGACGTCAAATATATAATTTTTTCAGTAGTCTCTCTTTTAAACCTGTCATGAATGTTTGTTCATATAAATATGTTGACACCTTCAAATCTCTTACATAAATTTAACTTCAAACATAATATTCATTTTTAAGGGAATCCTTTTCTTAAGCTCACTTCGTTTCTTTGTAGAGAAAAACAAATCAAATTAAAAGCTCTTCAAACTTCGTCCCACTCGTTTTCCATTACAAAATATTCAATGATGTCAAAAGCTTTTGAAAAGGAAATTTTTCTTGCATCTTTTTATCTCATTCTCAGACATACGAAACACACTGAAAAAGCTTTTAATATCGACTAAATTGGTATTGTTTTCTTCAGAAATATGAATATAAGCATTAAGTTTCTCTTGCAAAGCGGTTCATCTGGGCAAATTCTTGGGTACACTCACGTTTGCCATTCACAATATAAAAAAAACACAAGCTGAAATTAGTACATTTCTTTGTTGATTAAACACAGCTTTTTAAAGTCTATCACTTCCGTCTCTGTCAATTCTACCTATTGAAGAAATTCATCAATTGGATATAGTCAACTTACAAATAAGGAAAATATTTATTGAAAACGAAAACTAAGCAAACTATTAAAGGATGAAGGAGAAAAATTTTTAACTCGGTTAGCGTTAAGTTCACAAATGTAATGTCGTTTATTAGTCGTTACTTCTTTTCGAAAATTAACGAAAGCGTTAAAGGTTTTAACGAAAAATTAACGAGTTAATTAAACGCGTTAATGCCCACCTGTTGTATATATATATTATATATATATATATTTATTTAAAGATATAATATTAAAAAAAAATATTTATTAAATATATATATATATATAATATATATATAGTATATAAATATATATTAATAATATATATAATATATATATATATAATATATTCTTCCAATAGAACCCAGATGGGGCGTGGGTAGGCAACCATTTAACAGAACTAGGAATAGTTATGTAGAACATGACGTAAGTCAGAAAGAAAGGCTCGCCCCCATACCCTTAAGTACCTATCGCAAGGTATCAAAAAAATTCATCCTTGGCTTCAAACAACACCGCATAGATCCCCAACTGTGGTACTCGTCAATTCAAGATTTCATCCCGTGTGCAGATTCACAAACCATACTTTTCACAAACCACACCATTCTTCTCGATTCTGCCAAATTCACACTAATTTCCTTAAGAAACTCCTGTAGTGATTCAATCCACTTTACTACGTCCCAATTTCGATTCCCAACAAACACTAACATCCGCCAAAACCAACGACCATCTCTATTATTTCCATATGACCAAACCATCTTAATACATTCATTTAGACCTTGCTTTCCTCATTTTATCAATTCTTCTCGCATCTACACGCCACGCCCCTAATATTATCCGTCTGAAAAGACTGCACCATAGATCTATGTCTTGCTTATTCAACACCATAGATTCTCCACTTTACAATACCACTAGTAACAATATACCCTCATGCAAAACCCTAGCACACTCCAGACTTAGTCCAATTGCATTCCCCAAAGATTAATTGTAACAGCCACCTTCCTACCATTCAAACCTATCCTACTACAATATGTATCATCCATTCCCTTTCATCCAACGCGTATAAAAAATAATTAAACTCGAGATACTTGTTCCAGTTGCGCATTATCCAATATGATTTCACACTGCGGACTGTCCTCGCCCACCACATCACCTTACTCTTCTCTGCATTTACTTTCAAACCTCTCCTTTTACATACCCTACAAAATCCCTCTACCAATCATCTCAAACTTTTTTCAGATTCGCCACATAAAACCAAATCTGCATAAAATAAACAAGGCATCCTCCACTCTTTTCTATTCTCCATCAGTCTAACACACTCCCCTGCCACCCCAACATTTACTTCTTTCATCACCCCACTCGTATTCAAATTAAATAGCTATGGAGACGTAACATACTCGCCCCACTACACTATTAAACCATTCATTTTCCAATCCATTTATTCTTACACAGGCTTCCCTATAGAGACACATGCTTTTGATTACATTCAGAAGCCTACTACCAACACCATATATCACTGACACCTGCCACAGAGATTTCCTATTAATCTTTTCACAACTTCCAAATTCAGTCAATCTCAATCTCACTTTGATTTTTGATCATTTCACCAGTAATTCCATCTATACCTGCTGATTTACTATTCTTCAACTTTCTCACTCTACCTATAATCTCATCCACAAAATATCTACTTCATCTTGTACTATCAAACCCATACACATTATCTATCACCTTTTCATCGCTGCCAATGTTATACATATCGTTCATTGAATTAAGCAAATGTGAATTTTCTTAGACAAAATAAATTAAAATTTAAGTAATGTCAATCATTTGACCAATGAAGATTTCCATTCTTTTGCACTTAAAAAAACAAACGTTAAGTTCTTTTAACAGTCCAGAAAAGAGGCAATGTTAATTTAAAAATAATGTCAACAATGTAGACTTATTTTAGTTTCTCTTAAATGAATTTTATGAAAAGATTCGAGTTTTCTTTTCCGTCAAACATTCAACCATTTTATTAAAAGTTCGGAATGCCGAATGAAACCTTTAGAACAATGAAAGTAATCTCCATAATTAGTAATCCCCATAATAAATGAGTTTCCTATTTTTAAAGCAATTGGGAATAAAACAAAAACTTATATTTCTGATTTCATAATTACAATTTATTAAACTCAATAATATATTCATAAAGACAAAAAGTTTAATAATAATCCCTCAATTCTGTTGCTAATATGGCACAAAAATAATGGGAACATTTTGTAAATAGACGTCAAATATATAATTTTTTTTAGTGGTCTCTCTTTTTAACCTGTCATGAATGTCTGTGCATATAAGAATATGCTGACATCATCAAATTTCTTGCTTAAATTTAACTTCAAACATATCTTATCATTTTTAAGAATCCATTTTCTAAAATCACTTTGTTTCCATGTAGTGAGAAAAACAAAAAAATTAAAAGCTCTTCAACTCGTACCACTCGTTTTTTCCCATTTACAAAATATTCAATGATGAAAGCTTTTGAAAAGTAAATTTTTCTGCACTTTTTATCTCATTCTATATATATATATAAAAGCTTTTAATATCCGGACTAAATTGGTATTTTTTTCCTTCAGAAATATGAATATACAGCATTTTGTATTTGTTGTGTATATATCTATCTCAGCGAGCTTTTCTATTATACCAGCCTTTACAATAAAAAAAAAAAAATAACAAGCTGAAATTAGTACATTTCTTTGTTGATTAAACACAGCTTTTTAAAGTCTATCACTTCCGTCTCTGTCAATTCTACCCATTGAAGAAATTCATCAATTTGATATAGTTGTCTTTCCCTAGCAAACATTTTATAGGCCTCAATCGCTCCATCACTAAATGCAAGTTGTCTTTTAAAATCTTTGCATTCTTTCACAAATGTAATTCGTTAATAGTCCGTTATTTCTTTTCGAAATTAACGAAAGCGTTAAAGGTTAAACGAAAAAATTAACGAGTTAATAACGGATTAATGCCACCTTTTATATATATATATATATATATATATATATATATAAAATATATATATATATATATATAATATATATATATATATAATAATATATATATATATATATATATATATATATATATATAATATATATATATATATATATATAATATATAAATATATATACTATATTCTCCATAGAACCCTAGTATTGGGCACGTGGTAGGCAACTTAACAGGAACAGAATAGTTAGTAAGAACATACGTAATGTTCGAAAGGAAAGCTCGCCCATACCCCTAATACCCTATCGCAATATCAAAAATTCATCCTTGGGCTCACAGACACCGCGATAGATCCCCACTGTGGTACCTCGTCAATGTGGAATTCATCCCGTGTTCAGATTTCACAACCATACCTCTCACAAAACCCAACCATTTTCTCGAATTCTCCAAATTCACACTACTTTCCTAAAAGGACACTCCGTAGTGATTCAATCACTTTTACTTACGTCTCCAAGTTGGTCGATTCCCACAAACACATAACATCCGAACCAACCGACCATTCATCTATTATTTCATATGACCAAAACCATCTTAATAATTCATTTAACCTGTTTCCATTATTGATCAATTCTGCTCGATCTACACGCCACGCCCCTAATATTATCCGCCTAAAAAGACTGCCCTTAGATCTATCCTTGCTTATTCAACAAAATAGATTCTTCCACTTTACAATACCACTAGTAACAATATACCCTCAGCAAACACCCTACACACTCAAGACTTAGTCCAATTGCATTCACCAAGATTAATTGTAACAGCCACCTTCCCGTTACTATTCATACCTATCCTACTACAATGTGTATCATCCATTCTCTTTCATCCAACACATAATAAAATCAATTAAACTCGAGATACTGGTTCCAGTTGCGCATTATCCCAATATGATTTCACATGCGACTGTCCTCGGCCCACCACATTCACCTTACTTTTATACTCTACATTACTTTCAAACCCCTCCTCTTTACACCTACGAAATCCCTCTACCAATCATCTCAAGCTTTCTCTCAGATCGCCACATAAAACCAAATTACATGTGTATACAAAGAAGCATGGGATCTCCCCTCTTTCCTATTCTTGGCATCAGTCTAACACACTCCCCTGCCACCCCAACATTACTTCTTTGCATCACCCCACTCGTTATACATATAAGTAGTTATGGAGACGTAACAATACTCGCCTCACTACACTATTAAACCCACCATTCAGTTATCCACTCCATTCATTCTATACACAGGCTTCCCTAGTAGAGACACATGCTTTGATTACATTCAGAAGCTACTACAACACCAATATATCACTAACACCTGCCACAGAGATTTCTACATAATCCTTCACAACTTCCAAATTCAGCAATCACATTCTTACTTTGATTACTTGATCATTCACCCAGTAATTCCATTAACTGCTGAATTTACCATTCTTCAACTTTCCCAACTTCTCACTCTACCTATTATCTCATCCACAAAATATCTACTTATCTATGTACTATCAAACCAACACATTATTATCACCCTGTTTCATCGCTGCAATTGTCTATATATATCTTGCAATGAATTAAGCAAATCATGAATTTTCTTAGACAAAATAAATTTAAAAGTAGAATGTCAATCATTTGACCAAATGAAGATTTCCATCTTTTGCACTTAAAAATCAAACGTTAAGTTCTTTAAACAGTCCAGAAAAAGGACAGAGTTAATTTTAAAAATAATGTCTTCAATGTCGATATTTTAGTTTTCTTAAATGAACTTTATGAAAAGATAAAGTTTCTTTCTCTCAAACTTTCAATTTATTGGTGTGTTGCCAACCCATTTATTGAAGTTCGTAAGCCGAATGAAACTTATAGAACAATGTAAGTAACATCCATAATTAGTATAATCCCCAAAATATCATGGTTTCTTATTTTTTAAGCAATTGGAATAAAACAACAAACTTTAGATTTCTGACTCTCATAAATTAATTTCAACTTTCCTTTCCATTAAACTCAATAAATACATTCGTAAAAACAAAAAGTTATAATAATAATCTCTCAATTCTGTTGCTAATATGACAGAAAAATACTGGGAAAATTTGTAAATAGACGTCAGAATATATAATTTTTTTCAGTAGTCGTCTCTTTTTAACCTGTCATGAATGCTGTTCAAAATAAGGATCATGCTGACATCCATCAAATCTCTGGCATATAAGATTCAAAACTTATCTATCATTTCTAAGGGAATCCATTTCTTAAAACTCACTTTGTTTCCATGTAGAAGAAAAACAAAAAAATTAAAGCTCTTCAAACCTCGTCCCACCTCGTTTTTCCATTACAAAATATTCAATGATGTCAAAAGCTTTTGAAAAAGTTAAAATTGTTTTCTTAATTTTTTTTTATCTCATTCTCAGAGGTACGAACCACACACTTAGCGCTGTAGTATGTTTTCACTTCTTTTTTTTTAATATCGACTTTAAAACGATTTTAGATTGGAATGAATAGAGAATCAACTGTTAATGCTTCAAATGCTAAACATCCATTAACTGCAAAGCCATTACGACACACTCGTTTGCCATTTACATAAAAAAAAAAAAAAAAAACAACGCTGAAATTAAGTACATTCTTGTTATTAACACAGCTTTTAAAGTCATATCATTCCGCTCTGTCAATTCTAGCCCATTGAAGAAAATTCATCAATTTGAGTATAAGTTGTCTTTCCCGGATAAGAAAGTACTTTTTAAACTGGTTAATCAAGGTAACAATACGTATAGTCATGGATCCTATTAGCTCTGAGCGTTAATTCACAAATGTAATTCGTTATAGTCCGTTACTTCTTTTCGACATTAACGAAAAGCGTTAAAGGTTAACGAAAAAAAAATTAACGGTTAATTAAAGAAATTATGATACACTTATTAATATATATATATATATATATATATATATAGTATATATTATAATATATATAGTATATATTATATTATATATTTTATATAATATATATATATATATATATATTATATATATATAGTAATTATATATATATTTATATAACTATATATATACACTTCTCCATAGAACCCTGAAAATAAGGGGCGTGGTAAGGCAACATTAACAGGAACTAGAATAGATTAATGTTAGAACATGACGTATTAGTACGAAAGGAGAAGGCCGCCCCCAGACCCTAAGGACCCATATCGCAATATCAAAAATTCTGCTTCAATACCTCACAACACCTGCGATAGATCCCCACTGTGGTACTCGTCAAGTGTCAAGATTCATCTCGCGTATGGAAGTTCACAACCTACCTTCTCACAAAACACACCAGGTTGCTGTCTCGTTCTGCCAAATTACACAATACTGTGTGCGCGGTAAGACACTACTGTAGTATTCCAATTGACTTACTTACGTCTCCAAGTGTCGATCCCAACAAACACTATACATCCAGAACATCCGACCATCATCTTATTATTTCCATATGACCAACCATCTTTAATACATTCATTTAGACCTTGCTTTCTAATTTTATCCAATTCTCTCGCATTACACGCACGCCCCAATATATCCGCCTAAAAAGACTGCACCTTAGATCTATGCCTGTGCTTATCAACAAATAGACTTTCACTTACAATAACACTAGTAAAAGTACCTTCATGCAAAAACCCTAGCACACTCCAAGACTTAGTCCAATTGCATTCACCAAAGATTTAAACAGCACCTTCCTGACCATTCATACCTATCCTACTACAATGTGTATCATCCATTTCTCTTTCGTCCAACATATATCCTAAAGAATAATTAAACTCGAGATACTTGTTCCAGTTGCGCACTATCCAATATAATTTCACACTGCGATCTCCTCGCCCACCAACATCACCATTACCTTCTCTGCATTTACTTATCAAAACCCTCTTTAAGGCACTACCCTACGAAATCCCTCTTAACCAATCAATCTCAAACTTTTTTCAGATTCGCCACATTAAAAAAAAATCTGCGTAAAATGGCAGTATTGAACTCTTTTCCTATTTCCATCAGTCTAACACACTCCCCTGCACCCCAACATTTTACTTCTTCATCACCCCACTCGTATAATATTAAGTAGTTTATGGAGACGTTAACATACTTCGCCTCACTACCACTATAAACCACCGATCAGTTCCACTCCATTTATTCTCTACACACGCTTCAGTGAAAGCACACACTCTCTCTTGATTAACTATTGCATATATTTTACCTTTAACTCCATATTCTTTTCCCATCAGGATTCGAGTAACATGTGACTCTACTTATTTGCACTGCATTTTTCCAAATCAATTTTTGGACTCAGCTGAGTGGGAGTCTGCGGAAAACGGAAATGTTGATAACTTATTTCAGGTTTGTTTCAATATGGGAAATTCAATTCTAAAATATTTTTTAATTAACAAATTTCAATTTCAAATAAGTTGCCTTCGCTTATTTAATTTTTTTGTTAACAATGAGTCAGCCAAAGAAAACTATTCCGACTAACAAAGCTGAGCTTTTATGATCAGGCATTTAGTTTTATAAATATATATTTTAGTTCCTGTATTATTCTCTTTCTCTAGGTTAGTCTGATTGCAGAGGAAAGAAGTCAATACATGACGTGGTCAAGACCAGCATTGAAGCAACTTTTGGCCACAAAACCCTTTTTAAAAGCCATTATGCACTGCCTAATAGGTGAAAAGTTTAAATATAAATACCTTTATTTTATTTAAAACTATATGACAGTGGAAATATCTAATAAATATATAACACAATAAAGTCTCATACCTTATTATAAAATATATGTATTACTTTTAAGGTTTTTGGAACTAAATACAATGTATGAAAAAGATACCAGTCAGTTTACTATAGAAAGATAGTATAATATAAAGAGCCTGGAATATGTATTAGTGCGATTAATGAGTTTATTATGTTATGGTTAGGTTAATTATAATTTATTAAGGTATTTATGGGATAATGGTATAGATAATTATTAGGTTATAATAGTATTAAATTACTGTTATTGTGTTGTCATAGTAAAATAACTTACTAAATAATTCTATGAATATAATTTTTCATTTTAACATGTATTAAATCGAACCATATTTATTGTTAAATGTGATCATTTTAGATCAAATGTTACGACATTTGGTATCTTATATATAATTATATATTCGGTACATACTCTTATCTACTATAAAACTAATCATTTCTTTCATAATTCTTTATTTATTTTCTTAATAGATGAATCATTCGAAGGCTATATCAAAATAGTCGATCAGGAGATAAATGTAACGTACACAGGTCATAATGGTTATCTCATTGTAAAAAAAAATTAAGTTTATATATGAGATTTCACTAACTAATTCCTAACTGAATCCAATATGAACTTAACCAACCTATAACATAACCTAAATCTATTAAAATAATTTTATAATTTTTATATTAGATATGGTCTAAATCTAAACTATATAACCAACCTATAATAATCCATAACATATTAATACCGTAACCTACAACCTTATAATACCTAACCTAACTATATTCATAACCTAATCCATTATATACTTAATAATCATTTAACTTAACTAACTTAACCTATAACTATAACTTAAAATACCTAACCTATCCACCTAACCTAATACTATAACCTAACTAACCTTAGATATAAATCTAATAACTAAACCTATAAGAACCTAACTCACACTACAACCTAATACTTACCTTAACCTAATACTAACCTTAACTATACCTTATAACTATAACTAATACTATAATTACCTTTAACCTAACCTATAACTTAACCTAACCTAACCTATAACTAATATTAACATTAAACTCATAACTCTAAACTCTAACCAACCCTAACTTACTTAACTATAACTAACTAAATCTTAAAACATACTTTAAGCATGGAATGGTGGTACAAACTTAACTACATAGATACCTTAATGCCCTCGGCGTGGCCTTGATACTGGGATCAAGCTTTCATTGACTCTAGATTGAATTATTGGTAAGTGTAGAACCTAATTGTTATAATAATGTCTTAAATTTCGATATTGGGAATAGTACGTAACAGTTAGTTAATGAGAAATTCAGATAATTTTGAAGAAGCATACGTTTTTGTATATAGACATTTGAGGAATCATGAAATTAAGGCTTCTTATCAAACGTAAATTCTATTATATGTTCTTATGTGTTAATAAAAGCATATATACAAATATAATCTTTTGTGAGGTTGACATTAATAAGATACCGTTCTCTTAAATCAGGAAATATTTATCTATATAGATATATATAGTATCATTTCTCATTACTATCTATTCATATCTAATTAATTATATTCACTTATCTATACTAATTTAGTTATTATTAATTCATATCTATCATATATCTATATTTCAGTATTATATCTTCCTTCTATGAATCAAAATCAATTATATATTAGTATAGTTAAGCAAGTGGTATAGCTCGATAATGCATTCGTAGGTTTATAAAAGCTTTACTACTGAAAGAATAAAAGTTAATATTAATTACCTAATATTTAGATAGGTTTAAAATAATTAATTTTGGAGAATTTATTTTTTATCTATGAAAATATAGGAATTAATAATAATAATAATAACAAAACGCAATAAACTCTTTTTCATAGATTTTATATTTACAAAGTATTAAGTAAATTTAAGAGTCCTGCAAATCTATACCCCTGCTAGTATGTGAAGAGCTTCGTAATATGTGTACTGTATGTTATGCATTATTTATATTTATAATTTAATATTAAAAATAACCAAAATAGCAAGTAAAAATAGGAGAGTAAAAGATTATAAAGTAGATATTATCTAGATAATATCTGAAACAAATTACTCAATGAAAATTAATATTATTACTAAAAATATTTTATTACGTTTTATTGTTATTGTATATTAAAATTAAAACCGATAATTTATCACGTATCGTATTTTATGTTCGTTAATAAGAAAATATTAAGATCTGTTAATTATGCTACATCACGTGGTTTTGAAATAATTAGTGCAGACTTAATCATTTTAGTTATTTAATTCACAAAGTTGAGAAAGGAAATTAAACAATTAATAAATAATTATATAATTATATGAGTAATATAGAAAGATGCTAGTAGTCTTAAAGTAGGTTTCTTTGAAATTTTGAAGTTGAGTTAGAAACTAGAAAGTGATAAATTGGTAAGTTCAAATAGTAGTTGAATTATTAAAATATGTAATAACTAATATATATTATGTGAATTCACAAGTGTGCTTATTCGAATTATTGATAAAAATGTCCTGATGGCCTTATAAAGGGCATTTTTTTTATAGAAGAGAACCTACGATTTGCTTTTTTTGTAATGTAAGATGTAATATTAGAGAAATTGTGTATACGTATAAGCCAGAGAAAGACGTTAGAAAAGTAATTAGAAATGACCTGTTTCTCGTGGAATTAGAACAACTCGCAATGTTTGGAGCGGAATGATGATTGTAGATTCTTATACCCTATTTGTTCTAATAAGAACAACTTGAGCTGTTCTGCAGAAGTAAGACCAAAAAAATTGAGATTAAAGACATTATAAGAAAATTCTTTAAAAATGCTAAGAAACAAGGTATCGCTGTCAACGGCGACTAGTCAAGAATAAGTGTGATACCAGGCTGTACTTATCTCTGTTTCTTTAGATTTCATTGTCGATGTATTTGAAGAGTGCTCGCATTCCAAATTATATGAATCTATATTAGACTATAAGAATTGCTGATTTTAATGTAGAAATGAATTATGAATGAGAAGGTAACAAGTGATTATTAAGTCAATGATTAAAATCTCGCTGGGATTAGAGAATCACAATTTAAGAACTAATGTTGTCGCACAGATAAGAGGAACAGATGTATTCGACCACCGGTTTAAATATATTACAACTGAGAAACTTCAAACGCTTCAATATGCTAATAAGATAAACTGTGAATCTTCAATAGAAACAAGTATCAAAAAAGCAAAACCCGAGTTCCCAGTCTAACGAGAATCATCATTATGTGATATCACATAATCCCTGATTCCTAACTTTGTCTGCTGTGCTTATTTAACTAAATTTAATTGTAGATTGTTGAGTCAAATAATTAGCGACGTATTCAATTGATACGCATAATTTCGATAGATAACATAGTTAAAGAAAGAACATATATAGTGGTATGAAGGTAAAGAATTAACTGCTTCTCGGATTAGAAAAATTGACTATACAGTTTGAATTAGGATTAGCGCGATATGGGAGAAGACGAAGTATCGACAGGGTACTACTATATTATATACTAACTAGAGCTATTCCTTATACTACAAGGTACCAATAACTTTATTTGGATATTACATAAGAACAGTTTATATTAAATGACAATACCAGAGTTCCGTCAGGGACATTCACCAGGTGTCGAGCCTGTCCTTATCTTTCTAGTTATCTTTTAATAATTTAAGTATAATTTATAAATATATGCATAATAATTTAATAAAATTTTAAAAGTAAATTATGTTAATAAGAATAAGAATCATAGGAAGGCTGGACCACCAGGTTATTTTAAAATTATATCGGGGGTTCTTCGGTTGTTTTAATTATGATTACTTGAATACCATAGATTTTTATTAGAGCTTGGAGAGATAGTTCAGTGTATATTGCACATTCGGGACATTTATTAGTCCTCTCACTGCACTTCACATATAGCGGTTGTTTTTCATCCCAGAGAAGGCGTTATAGATAGCTCGCGGGTAGTTATCGCGTCTAACTGTTATTAGTCATTTCTCTTCTATTTAACATTCTTATCCACAATTGCTGAAATACTTTCGTCGCACATATTAAATATCTAAAATAGAAGAACGAGGATAGGAAGGCTGGCACCTGTGATGTGCCTTGAGGGAACTCGGGTTGATTTATAACTGTTCTGAATCCAAGTTTTTTTGGCTTGAGGATAGCTCAGTTGTATAGCAGCGGGCATTATTGTCCTCACGCGCAAATGCGGTGGTCAATCCAGAGAAGGCAGTTAATTCTTTAGTATAGCGGTCTGTTTGTTGTCTTATTTTAGGTGTTCTTTTGTTGGTTTCGCTTTTATATTCTAGGTGCTTTCAACCCGTACATCTTGCGGTCTTTATTCAAGATTAAATATAAAGACGAGAGATAGGACAGGCTGGAACTGGTGATGTCGCCTTGGACGGGAACTCGGTTTGCTTTATAACTGTTCTTGACACATCCAAGTTCTTATTCTGGCTTGTCTCGAGGGAGCCATAACGCTCAGTTTACTACTCGCTAACGGGCCATCATTGTCCTACGCGCACGATGCGGTGGTCAATCCAGAGAGGCAGTTATATTTCTTTTCACCTTCTCCATCTTATCATGTTCCTTTCTCCTTAACATCTCTCTCTAATAGCGAATATTATGCAATATTTACACATCTCAAAATATGAAAGAACCGTAGAGATAGGACAGGCCTCGGACCTGGTGATTCCTTGTCGCCTTGACCGGGAACACAGTCGTTGCCTTTTTATATTCGTCCTCACCACCTCTCTTCTCTTGAATACAAAGTTTTGTTTGTTTGGAGGGATAGCTCAGTCTTACTATCCGTACTCCATGTGGCGAATATTGTCATACCTAATCGCACATGCCAGTGGCTCTTCAATCCCATGACGAGGCAGCTTAATCTCTCTAACATCTCTCATTATCATCTGACTTCCTATATTCGTCTTTTTGACTACATCTTATCAAATCTGCGCATTATCTTCACTGTAATATGATTTGAACACTCACTAAAATATAAAGAAGAGAGATAGGACAGGCTGGACACCTGGTGGTCGCCTGACGTGAACTCGGTTAGACTTAATATCTTGTAGCTACTTTCGATTCTCAAGCTTTTTGGCTTGGCAGGCATCAGCTCTATTTGTCACTTACACGCACCGGTGCAATCATTGTCCTCACGCGCACATGCGGTGGTTCAATCCAGAGAAGGCAGTTAATTTTTTTTACCTTACAATGAACTTACTTATGTTCTTTCTCTTTACATCTTTATCTCAAAAACTGATTTTATGACAAATAATATATAATCCATCTAAATATCTCTCAAGAATGAGACGATAGGAAGGCTCTGAGACTATCCTGGTGATGTCCGCCTATAAGAGCGCATCTCGGTCTCGTTTCATATACTGTTCTATAGACTGCTCAAGTCTTTTTGGCTTGGAGATAGCTAGTCTGTATAGCACCGAGGCCATATTGTCCCTCATCCAGCGCAGGCACTTCTCACGTCGTTCAAAATTCCCAGAGAACGTGCAGCATGATTTAAATCTTTTCTCAACCTTTCTCTATATATATGTTCTTTGTACTTTAATCATGTATGCAAAATTTCGCGATATTAGCAATATTTAAACATCTAAAATATAAATGACCACGCAGAGATACGGATTATGGACCATGGACACATGGTTCATATGATACACGAAAGGCCGAAAATTTGATTGAATTGCTTTATAACTGTTTACAATGTATTTATCAATCAATATATATGCTATGGATGGATAGTATCTAGCTTTAGATCAATATGTCTTCCGGGTCATATAGTCTCCCACCCTTTCCATACATCTCTCGTCAGACTCTCAAAGGCTCTCTTCCTTCCTCCCTCTATGTTCTATCTCCTCCTTTATCCCTCCCCTTACCCAAGTCCACCCCTAAATATCTAAAGATCTTTATTCTTTTCCATACTACAACCCTATCTAATAACCTCTGACGCCTCCCCTCCTCTCTTTCCTCCTCCTCAGACACTAACACTTTTAACTCTTACCTGGGTTTATTTTAAGCCTCTTTTGTCCACATTTCCTCAAACTCCTCACAAACTCAGCCTTCCGCGTTCCACAAGGCAAGTATAGTCCGAACAGTAATCTGTTCACTTCCTTCTATCATTCCCATCATTCATTCCAACTCCCCTCCCCTCCTCATTCCTCTGCAAACACTCTCCATAAACATAATTGAAAAGCAGGTGACATTAAAACCCTGCTCAATCTCTCACGACCCAAAATCTCATCTCCCCTCCATGCAAAACATGGACGGGTTGGTCTCTAATCCTCCAAGAGAAGGCAGTTATCAATTCTATACCACTTTTAATCTATATTTTATATGTCTCTTTATTCATGTGTCACTCAATATCAAACATATACTTTATAAACTATATATATTATTAATTTGCCCCCACTCCATTTTCCTCCAAACACCCTCCACAATTCACCCCTTCACTCTATCAATTGCTTTCTCTAAATCTAAAAAAACACATACCACTTTCCGCTTTTCTCTATACTTTTCTCCAAAGCATCTTATAGTGTAAACGAATTGGTCCAGACCAACCCTTCCACCCTAAATCCTCCTTGTTCTTCCCCGATTCTCCCCTCCGTTAAAACTCTCACTCTCTCAATCAGTCTTCTCCCATACACTTTTCTACCCACTAAAAGACATATACCTCTATAATTCCACATTCCATCCTATCCCCCTTCCCCCTTATTACAGGGGGACAAACAACATCCTCTTCCAATCCTGTGGTACTCACCACTCCTCGATCATATATTAAAATAACTATACATAAAAAGCCTCCACCCCTATACGTCCCTTCTGCAACATTTCTCTCTCAACCATCCAAACTTGCGGACTTCCCTTTTTTTCCCTTTTCCCCCCCTATCCTATATCTCTCATTTGTATTTCATCTGAAATCTTTGAATCATTCCCCAACCTCAACTCTTGCAAATCTTCCCCCCCTCCCCACCCACTTCATTCAATAATCCACTAAAATCTCCCCCCACTTCTTCCTACCTTTTTCTCAGCCACTCTCTCCTCCTTAATCCTCTCCCCCAACCACTCCTTTTTCTTCCTTTTTCTAATTACTTTCTTTAGAACATCTTACTCCCCGATTCAAATTTTCCGTCATTTTTCTACATACCACTCATCTTTTGCTCTTCTCTGTCTCTCCACCGCTTCTCTTCTTCCAATCTAACCCTTCTATATTCCTCCGAGCTTTCTTCTCCTACTTCCCAACCATTTCACATAAGCTCCTTTTTCCTTTTCACCCACCCTTCTTACTCCTTCATTCCACTATTCACTCTTGAGACTGCACACACCCTTTTTACTCCACATACCCTTCTAGCCTCTTCACATACTGACTCTTTAAATCTCATACTCCCCCTCCACCTCTCCCATTCCTGTCCCTCTCACGTTCTCCACCTATCTCCATACCTCTCTCTAAATCCCTCTTATACACTATTCCTGCAATTTTTCACCTTTAATTCTACTCTCGCTCTTTTCCCTATCCTAACAATCACCCGTCTCTCCCACCTTATCCTAGCACCACCAATAGGTGATCGATTCCCCGTCCCCGCCCCTCTAAATACATTTACATCTAATAATCGCCTCTACCTTCCTCATTTACAAACACATAATCAGTACCCGCCTCCCCCCCTATCGTCACTCTTCCATGTATATTGATTCTCACTTTTTTTGAACAAAGTATTCCTACTATCATTCTTCTTTCAGCCCAATCAACAGACTTCTGTCCATTAAATTCGTCTCCCTACCCAAATGGGCATTATTCTTCACCCTCCCTTCCACTCCTGCATTCAAATCTCCCAGACACTTATTATCATTCCTCAAAACTTTCCCAACACTCATGCAACTCACTGCAGATCTTTCCTCTCTCCTCTCCCTCGCCATTTCACTGGTGCATACGCGCATATAAAAACCACATTTCCCCCCCAAAATTTGTACTTTCACCACATTATCTGAACTACCTGACTACACACCTTACCTTATCCCACCACACTCTTTCCTCATAACTTTCCACCCCT
Organism: Trachelipus rathkii; assembly: GCA_015478945.1. Lineage (NCBI taxonomy): Eukaryota > Metazoa > Arthropoda > Malacostraca > Isopoda > Trachelipodidae > Trachelipus > Trachelipus rathkii. The sequence goes on along the minus strand of JABUQX010016105.1, from coordinate 909 downwards.
TGCCCTCGCCTCACTCTCCTCATTCACCCTGATATCACCTTGTATTTCCAAAGTTCACTCCTCTTTCCTTCAACTTATTCAGTTATCCCCAGGCAGCATCCAATGTCTTTTTTCTTCAACATGTAACCCATTTCCTCCCTCTTCAATCCTTTTACCCACGTTATACATCCCATCTAATTACACTCCTCCTCCCATCTTTTCCCTTCTCTATATTACTATACTCGCTCAGGCGCACAGCTTTGGGGACCCCCTAGCTTCGATAAGGTTACACCGCTCACTAATCTACTCACAATAATACACGTAAACCCTTAAGTGATCTATGTTATAACTATTTTATATCTATTTATCATCTTATTTTTCTATTGAATTAATATTACTCTATTAAATTACTTATTTTCATATTATTAAAATACTTTAAAGCCAACACCTAATAATAAATTTAAATGTTTGTTAAAAAAATACATACACTATTTTATTTATCTATTAAAATCTTTATTTAATTATTTAAAATTCTTTAAAATCCCCCACATATACTAAAAAATTTAAATATTTGTTAAAAAATACATACACTATTTCCGAGATTACAAAACCAAAAATTTTTTTTTTTTTTTTTTAAAACCTTTCAGTTATTCAACAGCAATTTATACACTTTATATTATAAAAAAACATAAAACTTTTTGTAAGAACATAAAACCTTTCCACAATTTACAAACACCGGCACGTAACTCCTCCCAGATGGTCTCGACTGACGAATATTTTTAACCTAGTTTTAAGTGAGCTTGAATAAAGTATCAATTCTTATCAAAGTTTTGCTTTCTTAATTTTTTTTCTTTTTGTTTTGTAAGAGTTTCTTTATATTTCGTTCCCTTTATTCACGCTTTCCTCCTAATTGAGTGATTACTCTGTTCC
>JABUQX010016104.1:15000-19197 GCA_015478945.1 Trachelipus rathkii | reverse complement strand
ACGAGATCCAGATTTTAGGATTAATAATATAATATACTCTACAACTTTCTTCAGAGCCCGACTTTCGTGAGCTCTTCTACCCCGTTTTTTGATGGTAAACCTATACAACCTAAATCTTGAAAATATAAATCATTCCACACACTCCTGTGAACTAACTCTCGCCAACGTCTATTTACATAAACCACGCGTAACTCTGAGATAACTCATATACGGATCTAACCGACAAAATTTCCACCTCCAGCTTGTCTTTTGCGTAAACACCTAACATTACATACTGCCAGCCCGATAAACCTTTAACTATATTCTCTAGATCGTCAAACAGGTCTTATATAGCTTAACACTACAATCATAATTATCATGTTGTTTACACGGCTTATCTAAAAACTGTAAACACCATCTGACCTATCCTCTCTTTCATAATTCTTATTCACTACATCCTGTAACCTTTCGTACCACTCGGAACCGACCAATATGCAATATTTCCTAGTATTCCCTGACACACGCCATTCCCGTTTTCAATATTTCTCAGATGGAAACAAATAATAAAAATTAACAGTCACAAAATAATTAAAATAGCATATCTCTGATAAATGGAAGTCTCTCTCAACGCCGCCAATCTTTCAACAAACCTCCTGAAAACCACCGTTTTCGGTACTTTCCTAAAAATTAATTTCAACTCACTCCTAATATATTTTTGAAACTTTTCAAGGGTTAACAGATCTATTGACCATTTTTCTCACAATGAAATTGTCATTTGACATGCCCCTACACTTACATTCGAAGTTGTATTTTGTAACAATAATAACATATTATTCTACCAACGAGGAACCAAAACCACCATATTCTTAGGACTCACACAATAATATAGAACTTACAAAATTAGCGCTTGACACTATGTCTCCTTCATCCTGGTAGGTCAACTTTATTTATTTTATAACAATCGTAACACAAAATCGGTTCCTTTCCAAGCAGTCTTCGCAAATTAATTACGAGACATCTGACCTATCCCACCCCACGATAAATATCTATCCTGACAAATAGAACCAACTTAACACCCTAATCAAAACAAAAATATTAGCTAAACTAATTCTATAAAGGCAATGCACGAAACAACCAATACAATACAATACACCTTAAGCAAATTGGACTCGTCGAATTAGAAATTCGCACAGCAGGAGAGAGAAAGTTTACAAATACAAAACTTTTGAACATGTAATATCAAACTAAGAGCTAATGTATTCATTAGTTCTTCCTCTCGTATAAAGATAACTCTTCAAAGCTCCCCTTACTTTGATTTCAGAATTCATGGTTCTTGTAAGCATGGCAATTGATGGTAAAATCTTTCTTCTTGTTGTTAACAATCCTTCGGGTCTAAAAGCAAACAACCAGAATTAAAAACCGGAAAGGAAGATTTCACCTGATATTTTAGCAGCTAGCTTCTCCATTGATTATATATGAAAGCATAGTTATTTTTTCAAATATCTCGGAGAGTTAGGTTTTCTACCAGTACAGTTTTTCCTTATCTCATTTTTTTAACCAGAGAGTATTCGCTTTTACTCATCATCCGTTATCAAAACCAAAGATTTTATCAAAGATGTTGTGTGGCTTATATACTCTGGCTGGTGTAAAGACTTTCCAAAAACAAACTAAACAAAACCATTATTATAATCATACCCACTTCATCCATACAGCTTACAGCACATTCCTTAACGTTACGTAAGAATTCCGTACATCATAAGATACCACGCATCCACAGAACTCAACCAACATACATCTAGAATATCTACAGTTAGCGGAGACTGCGTTAATATCATCTTATTAGTGAAATGAATGATATCCTGGATCAGTGCTGTCAGCCAATGCCAAGTTTGAACATCTGGCTTTACCAATTGGAAGATGCAAACTTGCTTATTCAACTAATTCAAATTATTTTCAGACTAACCTTTACCTAATAGTAATGTAAATGGCTATTGTTTTTCCTTAAACTCTTAAACAATGTTAAAGCCCGTAGTTAAATACTATCAATAATCTCTCTCTCACATTACAATTAACATGCCAAATTTTTATTTATTTTTTTGATTTCTTATTTCAAAAATCTTTAACGCATTTCCTGCAATAATAACATTTGTTGTTAAAGGCATTAGATTTTTCTATTAATACTTTCTAGAAACTTTCTCTAAAAAAAACATATACACACAACAAAACATGTGATGGCAGTACACAATTAACACATTACAATATAAAATCAACCGTCTTGCTCTTCAAGTAGTCTATTTGCCACTTTTTAGGGTAACTATTTAACAGTTTTCTTTAAGCCCAGTTCCTACTAGGATTTTATTAATTTCATTTTCATCATTAAACTTGGAATTTTTTTTTTAACACCGTTCACTTGTAACTCGAAAGTTTCGCCGAACATACCGCTCCACTTGTATCGGAAAGTTTCCCAATCGTCCACTTGGTATTGGAAAGTTCCCAACACCCGTTCCATTGTACTTGGAAAGTTCCCAACACCGTTCACTTGTACTCGAAAGGTTCCGAAACCGTTCCACTTGTACTTGGAAGTTCCCCGACACCGCTCCACTTGTACTCGAAAAGTTTCCCGACACCGTTCACTTGTACTTGGAAAGTTTCCCCGACACCGGCTCCACTTGTACTCGAAAAGTTCAGACATACCGTTACCTTGTACTGCGGAAGTTCGCCCACGTTCATTGTCTTGGAAAGTTCCCCAACAGCCGTTGCACTTTACTTGGAAGTTCCCCGACCCGTTCATTGTACTTGGAAAGTTTCCCCAACACGTTTCCACTTGTTACTCGGAATATTACCTGACACCGGTCACTTGCAAAGGAAAAGTTTATGCTGTTCACCGTCGCAAATGGGAAAAAGACTATGGACTGAAATGAGAATTTTTCGGATATTTTAATTCTTATAATTTCTAGTAAAATACACTCTTTCAAAATTTAAAATTAATCATCCTATCACTAAACAAAAAACTGAGTAGCCTTTATAAGAATCGTTGTAAGTCTTATAATTATACTTAAGTAAAAACTATAATTTGAATTAAAAGTTAGGAAAATTTAATTGATATTTGGTAAAGCTACAAAATCAATTTTAAATTTTAAATATTTCTTTTATTAATTGAAAAGATATGGGTCGAAATGTGAAATTTAATTTCAATCAATTCCAGTTTCATAGATATATTTTACCCACAAGCAGGCTACCTTTGGTCGTTTGTTTTTAAGTATTCAGGAAGTAATTTATTAATCTAACAATATTAGCAGAATTTTAATCCAAGTGGCTATGTCTTATAAATTTACGGAAATGAGAATTGTAAAGAAATTTCATTAAGCGCAGAATTAATTGCAACTTCATATTTAAAGGTTGGTCAAAATATGCTCATTTGAGTTCTTGATCTTAAGGTACGATAAAAATGTTAATCAAACGTGGAATATATATATAACATCTAAATAGTTACATTGGTGAATAAAATTAGTTTTAAACGTACGATCTATAGTTTGAGTTGACTTGCTTACCATGTTGGAAGAGGTGTCATTGGATCATAATTTTTAAATTCATTGAATAAAATAAAGATCAAATTGTTTTACTTCATACCATTTCAGTTTTTTCTCTTGAGAAGATTTACCTTTGTTTCCACAAAGATTTGCATGGATTTTAGATTTTACAGAGTTTGTTTTCTTAATCTATTAATAATGCACATAGCTTGTGCCTTGTTTGTCGATGTCAATCTACATAACTCATTCAGCTGGTCTCATTGAGTAAACGAACGATTCTTGCAAATGGGTGGTAAGAAGTTACCAATTTTACTCCAGTATTTTCTTGCAAATTTTTAGCTATTATCGAGTTGCTTTGGTTGTACTAGTCTCGGAACATTATCTGGCACGTGGACAAAGTTTGAATCATGCATACTTTGACTTTGTATTAAATCATAGAGAGAATTTTGCATCGATTGAAAAAATGTTGGCTCTACTTGTATCGACATTTTCAAACGGTGTTGACAAATGGAATATACATACTTTCATGTTGTACTAAAAACTTTGAGAAATTTTCATTGCTAAAGAATGTTTAGTTGTTACTTGTTACTTATGAATATTCTCTAACACTGCTGGCAAAGCCAGATTAAAATGCGTACTTTGCTTGTGCTTAAATCTTTGGGAAATTAACGACTGAAGATATTATGTT
>JABUQX010016104.1:0-2500 GCA_015478945.1 Trachelipus rathkii | reverse complement strand
TATATATATATTATATACTATATATTATATATATATAATATATATATATATATATATATATATATATATATATATATATATATATATATATTATAGGACAAAGTTACTTAACACAACGGACGGGAGCTCGGATCACAAAAAATTTCACACAGGTGGCATTTATGATACATAAATGATGTTCTATGGTGAAATGACTATTTTCTCTGTTTATTTAGCCTTTTTCTAAGGGCGAAATTATATATATATATATACTTATTTGTAAAGGTATTACAGGGCAATGTAGGGGGCTCGAGCCGACGGGAACACAGGGGGGGACGTTTTCCATACCCGTAGGGGAGGGGCGGAGGACCCCCGCGACACCCAAATACCAAAGAGCGGGGGTTCGGGGACCCTCCCGGAGGGGGGAAATAGTCCTACCCGTAGTTCCCGGAAGGCCGAGAGACCCGACTTTCTGCCATCGGGGCGGTATACCCTTGGGGTATTCTTATTAAAAAAACAAAACAAACTATACTAGAAAGTCTATTATATTTTAACGAGTAACGTATAAAAGGTCTTAAAATAGGCTCTTCCTATATTACTATAATTATTAACGTAATAATTTTTTTTTTAAACATTTCCTTACTAAAATTTTACCAAGAATTCAAAAATGTATTCTTTTTCGCTGTAGTTATTTAATTTTTGAGATATGATTTTTTTTTTCATTTCGACCCTAGAACATCTATTTATTTTCATAGAGGCTACCTGTGAAATTTTTTTTTGATCCGAGCTCCCGTTCTGTGGGTGTTTAATAACTTTTACCTTATATATATTATATATATATATATATAATATATATATATATATATACTATATATATATATATATATATATATATATTATATATATATAATATACATATATATAATATATATATATATATATATATATATATATATATATAATATATATATATATATATATATATTACTGGATTCTGGTCCATTTATTTTCATGATTAATATTATATTATGAATATTTTATGGTTGCTTTTTTTTATATTAAAAGTGCATTACCCAAAAATGAAAAGCTTTAAATAGAAAAATTCAACACAGAGCTTAAAAGCCTTTACTTCTTTTTGATTGTTCAAGCGTAACAATGGTTCAGTTCACTCGTACTAAAATTGACATTGACGGAAATTAAAGTCGTTTTCGTTTTAACATTTGTGCTTACAAAACGTAAGAAATTGCTCGAGTTTGCCTTCATTTTTGTCAAATTTATCGCAAAATCGTAAAAAAAATGCTCACTAAACGTAAGGAATTTCCTTAATACTGTAGGGTTGCTATTTTATACAGAATTTTATTCTATATTACACAGAATTAAGGACATTCTTTACGTTTGGTGAGCATCTTTTTACGATTTTGAGCTAACTAAGTTTGACAAAAACAAGCAAACTCGAGCATTTTCTTACGTTTCGTAAACAAATGCAAAAATGAAAACGGCTTAACTAAACCATTATTTTACTTTTTCATGGTAATATAGAGATTAAGAGCCAGGGTTAGATCCCTAGTCCGGATCTTTGGTAGCACTTACGGTATTGGCTTCGATTAGGGATTCACAAAAATTATCGATAGTTATTTTTCGATTATCGATATATCGATAGCACTTTTATTTTTTTATTAATCGATAGTTTTTCGATTATCAACGGTTCAATAGTTTTTCCATATATATATATATATATTATATATATTATATCATATATATACTATATATTATATTATATATATATACTATATTATATATATATATAATATTATATATATTATATATATATATATATATATAATATTATATAGATATATATGCTATATATATATATATACTATATATATTATATATAATATATATATATATATATATATATATATATATATTAATATATATATATATAACTATATTATATATATATATATTATATATATATATATATATATATAGTGGCCAGCTCTGTTATAGCCGTCATATGTATCTTAAAAACTATTAATGCTACAGTAAAACGGAATACATTGCTGGAATGCTGAATGAATAATAATAATAAAAAAAAATTATTGTTAATTATTATAGTAATATGATTAGAAGGCTTAGAGACCTTTTATTGGTTCCTCGTTAAAATAAATAGACTTTCTATAAATTTTTGCTTTTACGGCACACTAGGGGCTCGAGCCGACGGGGAACATAGGGGTGGACGTTTTCCATACCCGTAGGGGAGGGGCGGAGGAACCCCCGCGGCACCCATACCAAAAGAGAGGGGTTCCGGAGACCCTCCCGGGAGGGGGGGAATTAAAGTCCTACCGTAGTTCCGGAGGCCGAGACCCCGACTCCTGCCATCGTGCGGTATACCCTTGGGGTATTCTTTAGTAAAAAAAAAAAAAGCAAAATTTAATAGAAGTCTATTTTTTTATGGAAGAAACAATAAAGTCTTAAATAGGCCTTCAACATATTCCTATAATTTTAACAATATTTT
>JABUQX010016103.1:12500-17500 GCA_015478945.1 Trachelipus rathkii | reverse complement strand
AGGGAAAGGAGTGAACCAAAGGTTCAGCATTAGCAGAAAGTAATGAAACAGTAGTATGCTGTCGGAGAAACTATAGGATGAAAAGATGAAGAGGCAAACTAGAGATGATATTTCTTGACAGTGCGGGAAGGGGAATGTATCTACATTTCAAATTCTATGATTAAATATATTTCAAATTTTTTTGTGACGGAAAATAGATTTTGCAGGATATCGGAATGAAATATATAAATGGCATGAGTTTCTCGAGTTGATAGCACGATAGCACGAAATTAAGCATAGTTAAAAGAATGTTTATTAGCTTTGGTTAAAGTGAAAAAAAAATGAATGATACGCCTCCATGACGGTGAAAATTATCTTGGTTACGAGGTTTGCACATTCGAGGGATTCCCCTCGCCAAAGCAAAATCAGTATATGGTGAATGGATACACGAAAGCTGATCAGTCCATACTAGTACCTATTACACACTCGCCCACTTCCATTTATCGTATATTGAATTGACAACATATCTATGTATCATATAGTGTCTAATGACCTGACTTTACGATCTTTATAACTGTGAATACTAGTTACACATGCAGCATCTATAGACTATTGATTGATACTAGCTAACGTATGAGTTGACTATCCACATAACTATATATATATATTACTATATATAAGATTATACGCTAGAATCATACTAATACCAGTCGTTAATCCTATGTAACGAATATCACTACTTATTATATACTTATACTATCATTCATTATCTGTACTCCATATCTACTCGTAGATGGCTAACTACTTCTGCGACTAGAGGAACTATAATGCTATTATATGATAAGGTAAATCGTTAGCAATAGAAGGGTAATTCCTGAACACGGTACTGTTTGTATATATTGAAGTTACTCCCCTTCCCATATTTCGATAGTCTATTCCTATTTCCACTGTCGCTAAGTAGCGCTTTCTACTGTTCACATTCATGTAAGTCTTCCTTCCAAATCGATGCAGGTAATAAATAACTTGTTAATGAAAGAACTATTTCTCTACCCCTGTGAATGGTATTGATTTTAAAGATTTCTTTCTATCTCTCAAAATATTTCCAAGATTTGTGATCTTAGTCGAAACATTCTTCTCTATTCCATATATATGTAAACGAAGGAGGAGTAGTTCTGTCGAAGTTGCTCTCTCTTTTTTACTACTATTCATTTCGTGTTGGAGTAAAAAGGTAAGGACAAGGAATAAGGACACGGAGCTAGAACCCGGACTAGATCTCTCCTCCATGTAATGCGGCTATACGAGATAACCAGCTCGATACTTACCTAAGCACAAATTCCACGATCTATCACCCAGAAAATTCACAAAAACAATTCAAAATATCAATGTCATAACTCTCAATATTCTTCTATTAAACTTAAACTTGTTAATTTTTTAAAGAGTTAATCTGCCGATATTCAATTTTCAATAAGTATTTCATACAAAATCGTAAAAGTAAACTTGAATGTTCATGCTCATCATCGCATCCGGCCACCGTTTCTCAGATGAATATTGCCTTGAGATAAGCAACTATAAACTGTACGTAGGCATATGCTTCTAGCTTTCATTTTATAGCATATATTGCTAGAGTTCAGTAAGACATTAATTAGGAACCAAATGGTGTTTGCTGATTTTGAATTATAGACCCATCCGATGGAGGTATTCTTTTTCTGTAGTTTTGTATTTTGAATTTTGAATTTAATATTTTAATTAAAGATTTGAATTCTATGAAGGTAGATAAAGATGTAAAGTTTGGGAGCTGTTATATATGACCTTAATGCACATACATACTCATATACGAGTATATATAATATATATATATATAAATATATATTATATATAAAATTAAACAAATACATACTATATATAAATATATATATTATATATATATATATATATTATATATATATATATATGGTGTGTGTGTGTGTGTGTGTGTGTGTGTGTGTGTGTGTGTGTGTGTGTGTGTGGTGTGTGTGTGTGTGTGTGTGATGTGTGTGTGGTGTGTGTGTTGGTGGTGTGTGTGTGTGTGTGCTGTGTGTGTGTGTGTGTGTGTGTGTGTGTGTGTGTGTGTGTGTGTGTGTGTGTGTGTGTGTGTGTGTGTGTGTGTGTGTGTTGTGTGTGTGTGTGTGGAGTGTGTGTGTGTGTGTGTGTGTGAAACAAAGATTTAATGATATCTTAAAAGAGGTTTTGATTAACGCAACTCAAAATGATTCATTAGTTTTATTCATTTGCTAAATAAAAACAGACTCCATATAAGTAGAGAAGAAGAAGAAGAAGAGAGGCGTTGTATGAGAAAATGGAAGAGAAAGACTTTAAGATTCTAATGCATAAATTAATGATATTAATGTTGGCACTTAATTAATATTTAATGACGTTTCTTCTCCTAATTAGATAAAATGATTTGACGTCTTTCTCCTTTCGTATTATAAAAGGTTGCCAGATAAAGTTGATCCGTTAAAGAAAAAGGTTTGACACCTTTGCGCCAAAAGAGAATTCTTACATCCTGAAACTTGAATGTGAAATATCGTTCTCAAACTTTTATGGAATAATGCAAGTTTTATAAAACTTAAATGACAATTTTGTTTTATAATATTTTTTTTTTTGGAGAGGATAGTTTTTTTTATTATTATTATTTTTAGAGTTGTGTGAAAGGCTCATCAAATTTATTTTTTTTCCTCTTTACCAACTTTAAACATGCATCTTCCATGGTAGAGTTCTTTAGATTTCTCACAATTATATATAATATATATATATATATATATATATATATACTATATATATATATTTATATATACTATTATATATAATATTATATATATAATATATATATATATATATATAATATATATATATGAGGTGTAGGATAGTGATTTTTCACTATCGCGGATGAGGATGCGGTGCGGATGCGGATGCGGTATGCGGATGCGGATATAAATCACTATCGCGGATTGCGGAGGAGCGATAGCGGATAGTTAAGTTTTTAGAGTTTTAACCACAGTACTTCTTATATATATATAGATATATATAGATATTATATATATATATAATATAATATATATATATATATATAACTATTATATATATATTTATATATATATAAATATATATTATATATATATATATATATATATCTATATATATATATATATAATTATATATATTATATAATATACGTGTTACCAGAGTACAGGACGCTTGGACCCAACCCTTTTGCACCCCACCAACCTCTTTCCAAGGCCTCCACCCATTTGGAAAAGGTTATATATATTAATGGCTGAAATTAATAATTCTCAAAATTATGCATCAAAAACAAATGCTTTGGGCCCTTTCAGGGAAGAGCTTGCTTCTCTTTTCGTCGTAAATTAGAGGCGTGCAACACTCCCTCCTTGAATAGGGCTTCGCCCGTGAGTGGTGGTGACAACTGTAAAAAAATATATATATATTAAATATATAAAAAATATATTATATATATATATATATATATATATATATATATATATATATATATATATATATATATATATATATATATATATATTAAAAGTAAGGGACTTTCAAGGATGACAGGAACACTCATGGTGGAGATAGATGATAGATTTCTAACTCTGCAAAACGATGACGCATGTGCAATAGCAACTTTCTTAATCCTAGATACAAAACAAAATTTCTTGAACCACGTATTTTACAGAGGGTTTAAATTAATTTAGTATGCCTATGTGATGAAATGCTGCTAAAGCAGAAATATCACCAGCCAATAAAAAGCAAAAGATCACAGAAACAGACACGCAATTACCATCTGCTAGCGATATCATTGCAGAATCCATTGAACGTTCTTTTGTCTCTAGCCAGTGATGAAGAGTCTTGCTTAGAGGTGTCAAAAGACACTCTATCATTGATCGAAGAATATCAAAAGAGAAAAAGCTTGGAATCAGATAAAGATCCACTGGTTTTGTGGCGTGATAATTGTAAAAATTTTCCACATCTTGCAGAAGTCGCCAAGGAATTCTTAGCATGCCCTTCAACAAGTGTAGCTAGTGAGCGTCTTTCAGTGGTGCAGATCTCATTTACGACGAAAAGAGAAGCAAACTCTCCCCTGAAAGAGATAAAACTAAATTCAGCAGGAAACACAGAAGATGGAAGAGAATTCCACAGAACAGAAGTGGCTGGAAAGAAGGAAGCACCGCAGCGAACTAGCCTGGAGTTGCCAATATCCACACAAAACTCATGAGCCGACACAGCACCCCTTTGCTACGAGGGCGTCGTAAAGGTAGGTACGCGAGTGATAAGATCCCTCGAGCACCTGCCGCTGCGGTACCTATAGAAAAGAATAAAGCCACCAACATCGGAAGCAAAGCTAGAGGCTTTGAAGAAAAAAGTGAAAGTTACGAACCGGGTGATAAGCTTTTGGACTTTTATTCAACCCCTATCTCCAAAATCCGGGTGAAACCAGAGCCCCCCCCCCAGATATGAGAGCAGTACTCCATACAAGGGCGGATGAGGCCCTTGTATATAGCTGAAGCAAACTGAGAAAAGGAAAAAAAGTCTCGCAGTCTAAAACAAAAACCCAGTCTCTTTGAGACAATCCTGTATAAGCTTTGATGTGAAGTTCCCAAGTTCTTTTGTTAAGGCTATGAATTTTCATATAGTCAACAGAGAGAAATAGAATCATTTCAGGAAATATGTAATACAGAATGTATGTGAGAAAAAGATGAATAGATATTGCGTTTCTAAAGTAATAAATTTCCAAGGTTGAGACAACATCATTAAGATATCCTCTGCAAGTCGGCGAGAATAGAAATATAGAAAAGCTTAAGACGATAGGCATTCTAGAAGTAAAAGAGGGGAGCAGAATTGAAAGAGTTGAAGAATGAAGGGTCGACTCATCGGCATACGCGTGGGAAGAGTTGGATGAGCAGGTGAGAAGATAGTTAATGGAAAAAAAGAAATAAAGTATGAGAGAAGACCAAACCCTGAGAAACACC
>JABUQX010016103.1:0-5000 GCA_015478945.1 Trachelipus rathkii | reverse complement strand
TGATGAATACTGCGAAAAGAATGTCCATCTCTTTGCGATCCTCAATGCGAAAACTTTAACTCAGATATATAAAGAGATTATCTTGAATAGTAGTTCCTTTAGAACTAATCCTCTCCTGATCACGCCATAGTCTTTTTCATAACCAAATCAAATTACTTGTTTTCCTTTTCCTCTTATTACTACATCCTAACTCCCTAACTCGATGCATAGCTCCTAAGTTCTAAAATTAGATTTTTGTCATCCCCTAGATATTTATTGTTATTATATGAATTATTAAACTACCAGACACTAGATAGACAACGGCAGTACTCGCAGGAGCTCAAAGATCGAATATAAGCGAACAAAACTGCTGACGTGGACATACGTCTCCCCACACCTCCTAGCTATCCCCTTTCTACCTTCGTAAGCAGTCGCCTATGAGTCCAACCCTCTATATATCTTGCCTATGGGGCCATAAGTAACTTTTCAGGAAAAAGCTACGTGAGCTGCCGCTGAATCTAAAAGCCATCGTTGCTGGCTTGGGTATATTGCTAGGGCTACTATAAAATATATCATATTATCCTGTAGTACCCCCGATGTTAACCTACTCTTGAAAATAAGGGTAATAAATTCTACCATATATATATTTATAATGAAGATATATACATAGAATAGATTTATATTAATATTAATATATAATATAATATATATAATAATATAATATATTAATATATATAATATATATAATATAGCTATATATATAAATATATATATAATATATATATATAGTTAATACTTTTAATATTAAACATATAAATATAAATATATAATTATATAATATATATATATAATATATATTATTATATATAATTATAACGATAGGTTAACCTCAATAATTAATAGAGGGATTAATTTCGCTAATATAAATAGTTATTTTTATTGAGGGTGGAATTAATTCATTACTAATAAGACTCTCTTAATGGGGTTGTACTAGTAATAAAGGACTTTATATGGACAGACCCTATTCTCGCCTATAACGTGTATAAGCTATGCTCCATTATGTCTATACTATAAACTTTTCTAGTAAATATATAACAACGAATATATTTGTTTCCATATGTTGTGATTTATAAGTTAAATGTATATAGCATTATATTTTTTGATCTATGTTTTTTTTGGGGTCTTTCTAGATGTCATGTTTACTGTCTATATAAACTGAACATATAGATATAAATAATAGAAGTGTTCAATTTTTAGACTATTGAATGTTACATCGGTCTGTCACTAACTGATCTTCTTCGTATTTATTTAAAGATTAATTAATAATTAAAATTAATTAATAATAATAAAATTAATAAAATTTATTAATTAATATAATAATAATAATATCTATAAATAATAATAAATATATAATAATATATAGAATAATAATAGATAATAATTATAAATATATAATATATAATTAAATTTCCTATTATAACTATTTCTCCAATAATTTCTATTAACTACCTGAAGAATTCCTGAGCTTTCTACTTCTTCCTATACAACACTTCCTTAATATATTACACTCTCCAAAATAAACATTTCAAGCTTGACAATAGTTTCATAGTATCTATCACACTTATCACGTGTTAGCATGATAAAGGAAAAGCGAAAGCGAACATTTGTGTGAATCTATCCCTTCTGGTGGTCTTCAAAACTTTCTATCTTGACCTCTGCTTGATAAACTGTTTCCTCTTGCTATCACTTAACCTTCCCGTTCGAGTCCAGCAACCAGACGTGTCGTTAACCACATTTATTCTGGATAAACAGAGAGTGTACCCATCCCGGTACATCAAACCAGACTATCATCTATCGCCCTTCAAATGGAACGGTTAATTCTTTTCATTATCTGTATCTGTCCTAAAGTATTGTTGATTTCATGGAATTATTTACGTATAAACAGAGTGTATATCAAACATCAATAAGAATCCTTGTTCATATCATATTTAGTATACTCTCCTCCTGAATAACCCATCTGATGGTAGAGGCGCCTCACGAAGTCATATCTCTTCTTTTTTTTTCCTCACTCCCTTCTCCCTTCCTTCTCTCGTGCCTCTTCTCTGTCGAGTCTTTTCCTCGTGCGCTCTCATTCCCTGCTGCTCTCTCACCTCTCCTCGTCTGCTTCTCTCTCAATGCTGCTCTCTCTCTCCTCTCTCTTTAATTCTCTCCATCTCTCTCTCCTCTCTTTATCTATCTCCTCCTTCCTTCTTAACCTCTTCTCTGCTTCTTTTCCTCCTAATTCACTCTTCAGTCTATGTGATGTTATTGATGGCGACATTTCATCTTTAAATATTTATCATGTTAGTTATATTTTATTTCTCAGAATTCTGTGATATTATATCCCTAACTCTTTTTCATTTTTGCTTTAATACTTAATCTGTCTGTTACTGTTCACAGTGTCCAGCATCCACTCTAAGGCAAATACCTCCATTCATCATCATTCCTTCCAGATCAGTTTGAAAGACGACTCATTCAACAGAAAATAAATGATAGAAGAAAGGTAGCTTTGAAGCAACATACCTCTCATCTTTAGCGATCCTATAATTGTGCTAAAGAAAATGTGGTTGTTTTCAATGCCTCAATAACGCAGTTTCTTCCTCTATCTATTTGACATAACCTTCCACGTGACTAGATCTTCCTTTAAAAGGTAACTCTAATCTTCTTCTGTTCTCAGTATTCTTGATATGTTTTTTTCGCGTTATCTTTCTTAGAAGGATCACATTATGTTCTTTTTATCAAGCTTTTGGGAAGTTAGGTGATATGAGGCGACTTCCTAACTTCTTCTTACAATCCCAGTTGCTAGCACCGCATAGCGACGTTCTTCACCATTGTATGGAGTACAACCCACAAATCTGGGTGGTTCCACACATATTGCTCTCCTTGATAAAGTATTTCTTAGGGCTTGTCGACTTGTTACCTCTCTTACTCTCACTAACTAACTCTCTCCAATCTTTCTAGCCGTCGAACTGTTGTATCACTCTTCTTATAATATTCCTATTACAATTTACATTTTACTCTTGAATTTTCCAGCTTTGTATACCTCCTTCTTTGAGGATAGCTGGTGGGAGTCCTTTTCAAACAGTCACATCCTTTCTCCGCTCAACTCTCTGCCCCAGATTTAACTGCTATGCTCAATCTTACATGTAATCCACTGGTGAAGTCTTGAACACACTCGACACTTAATCTATTTTTCCAACTTTCTTTAACTTGCACAATTTCAAGCGTCGCGTATCGGAGCATGTCACACTTTAATTTGGCCTGTAGTATATAATATATATATATATATATAATAATATATATATATATTATATATAATATATATATATATAATATATAAATATATATATATATATATATTATATATATTATATTATTATATATATATATATATATATATATATATATATTATATATTTAATAATATATATATTATATATATATTATATATTATATATATAGA
This sequence comes from Trachelipus rathkii, assembly GCA_015478945.1. Taxonomy (NCBI): domain Eukaryota; kingdom Metazoa; phylum Arthropoda; class Malacostraca; order Isopoda; family Trachelipodidae; genus Trachelipus; species Trachelipus rathkii. Next base: position 1,519 of record JABUQX010016103.1, on the reverse strand, counting down.
TATATATATATATATATATATATATATAGTATATATATTATATATAAATATTTATATATATATATATATATTTATATATATATATATATTATAAGCTGCATATTGGTTATAAGAGCGGACAACTATCATCATTCAATCTCAAAATACAATAGTCTGAAAAAGAATATTTGTTGGATTCCTGGCAAAAATTTAGGCGGAAATGTAAAAAAAAAAAAAAAAAAAAAAAATGAAAAAAAATCATATCTCAAAACTACAATAAGATACAGCGAAAATGAATACATTTTTGGAATCCTTCCAAACTCTTAGTTAGCTAATAATGAAAATAAATAATCTAACACAGAACAATAATAAAATATTGGCTATTTTTTTTTAGGAGCAGGGACATAATTATATTATATTTTAAAATATACACGAATGTAGGGGGCTCGAGCCGACGGGAACACAGGGGGGACGTTTTCCCTACCCCGTAAGGGGAACCCCCGCGACACCCAATACCAAAGGCGGGTTCCGGAGACCCTCCCCGGAGGGGATGAAGTCCTACCCCGTAGTTCCCGGAAAGCCGAGAGACCGACTCCTGCCATCGGTGCGTATACCCTGGGGTATTCTTTAGTAAAAGAAAAAAGAGCAAAATTTATCTTATTTTAACGGTAACAATAAAAGGTCTCTAAATAGCTCTCTAATCATATTTATTATAACATAATTTTTTTATTTTTATTTTTTTTTTACTTTTCCTATCTAAAATTTACCAGGATTCCAAAAATGTATTCCTTTTCGCTTAGATATTGTAGTTTTTTAGATATATTTTTTTTCTTTTTTTTTTTTTTTTTTTTTACATTTCTCGCCCTTAAATTGGACCAGCATTCAGCAATGTATTCCTTTTCCTTGTTGCTCTTGTAGTTTGAGATATGGATTGATGATAGTTGTCGCTCTAAACCAAATTATATATATTTAATATATATAATATTTTATATATATATTATATATTAATTAATATATATTAGCTAATAAATATATAAACCACCGCATATATAATATTATAATTATATTATAGATATATATATATTTAATATATATATATATTAGTATTCTCGGATGTGAATTTTTAATATCGCGGATCGGATGTGAATGCGTGTCAGCTTTTTCACATCGCTGATGTGGATTAGATGAGGAATGTATTATACTTTCGGTATTCCGGTGTTACTTCCTCTATTATAAAGGCTATGAAAAGCTGATAATATTACTACTTCCTGAAGCGACTGATAACAACCCCATGTCTATCGTATATATTATAGTAGTAATATATTAATATATATATAATTATATATATATATATATATTATAATGATATATATATATATATAATATATTAATATATATTAATTATTATATATTATATAGATAATATATATATTACTATATAATATTATATATATATATGAGTCAGGAGGAACGGACCAAACTCCAGAGCGATGTACACAGATAAAAATGTAAAATACTTTCTATATGTTATAGTTGAATC
>JABUQX010016102.1:5000-7500 GCA_015478945.1 Trachelipus rathkii | reverse complement strand
AGTCAATTAACGTTCTGCCTAGCATGAGTTCTGAAAGTGGCACTAACAAACAGTCGCATGATGTGTTGTTCATTACACAAACAAAAAAGAAGAAAGCATCCTGGATTCGACGGTATTCTGACGACTATTTAAAATTTGGTTTCATGAAAGGTACTGATGAAAAACCATTGTATGTTATTTGTTATACGACACTATCAAATGAATCCATGAGACCTTCAAAGTTCAAGCGGCACTTAGAATTAAAACATCCGAACTTCAATAACAAGCAGATTGAATTCTTTATAAATAAAGAGAAATACTTAATTGCTTGCAAGAAGACCATGTCATCGAATTTTTCTCCGGGTTCTTTGTCTGAAAATCTAGTTATGGCCTCTTATGAAATATACCAATTAATTGCTGAAACTGGGTACTCAAATACATTTGCCGAAAGCTTAATAGTTCCAGCAATGTGATAAAATACAGCAAACCCGGATAAATATGTTATCTCTTTCCACTAACACAGTGAAGCGTAGAATATTGGAAATAGCATATAATAATATCGAAGAAACTGTTGTAAGTCGCTTAAAACGGTGCAACTTTTTCTCTTCAAGCCAATGAGGGTACAGATATATCGGACAAGGCCAATTTAATGTGTTTTGTGAGATATGACTTTGAGAATACAGGTAATGAAGAATTCCTATTTTGCAAACCATTGAAAACAAAAAAACAGCAGAAGAAATTTATAACTTAATTGACACTTACATCAATCGAAATGACATTGACAAAAAAAAAAAAGCGTTGGCCTGAGCAACGTTGGTGCCCACGGAATGTCAGGCGCCCGTGCTGGGCTTTTCCAAAAATAAGAGCCAGGACATCAGAATGTTTATAGGTGCATTGCAGCATACACAGAGAAGCCTTGGCCATAAGAAAAAATGTCATTGCTTTTGCAAACTGCTATGCAAGATTGTATAAATTTTATAAATTTTATTAAACATTGTTCCCTAAATTCCAGGTTATTCACTGCATTATGTAAATAAAAAAGTAGTTAATATGAACATCTTTTACATTGCGAAGTACGATAGTTATCCAGAGGAAATGTTTTGAACAGACTTTTTGAAATGAGAGAAGACATTTTAATATTTTAAAACCAACATTCCACAACTGCCATTATACAATATTTGAATCTAAAGATAGTTTTAGTGACGATAATTGGTTGACTAAGTTGTCCTATCTTTGTGACATTTTTGATTCTTTAAATAAATTAAATCTTTCGTTAAAAGACAAAAATATAACTGTATTTAAAGTGCAAAAGAAAATGGAAGCTGCAATTAAAAAACTCTGTTTGTGGACCCATCTTGTAGAAACAGCAAATTATAATTCTTTTATGAAGCTAACCGAAGTGCATAAAGAGTACAATATTAGTTCCATGCCTGATGAAATTTAAATTGTTCTCAAGAAACATCTGATAGGATTGCAAACAGATGTGAAGGTATATTTTCCTCAAATTCATCGGGACAAACCACGGATAAGAAACCCTGTCATAACTAATATAGAATCAGAGACGGAATTATTGGATTCAGATATTGAATTCATTATTAAGCTGTCCTGTGATACAGCTCTCAAAGACAGCTTCAATAAAAATTGATGGGTTTTAGGCTATACTGCCGCAAAGAGTATTTATCCATTTTTTGGCACAAAAGGCAATAAAGTTTCAAATGCCTTTTGTCACAATTTACAAATGTGAAACAGTCTACTAGACACTTGTTTTTTTTTAAATAAATAGAGAAACCGATTAGATGACTAACCAACCATAATTAAGAATAAATCTGTCATCTTTTTCTGCAGACCTGAAATTTCTAGTTAACGAGAAACAACATCACCATTCCCATTACTACTTTTTATTGCTTTACATTTTTGTAAGTATTTTAAATACTATATATTACTGAAGGAAATATCTTTGAAAATTAAAATGTATTTCATTTTACTAATAAGCCATAAAAATTTTAATGAATGGGTCAAAAAGGAAAAAGTATAAAAATAATCGAGTAAAAAAAAACAGTGCTTGGGAAACGCTGTCCCTACACAATTAAGAGGCATCCAATTGTTAGGAATCACGACGATATGATATTAGAAATTGTGATGCATACAAGATCCTGTTTGGAACGGAGATATTTTGTTATATTACTAATTTATTTATTTACTAATTGATCAATCAATTTATTTCGTATATTTAATTGTTTATTTACGTATTTACATTACTGATTTATATATGGGTAATTCCTTTGTTTCGTTTTGTCTTTTTATTCTTAAATAATTTTTTTTTTTTGGATTTAATATATTATAAACTTATTACAATATTCTTTGACATATAAAATTTAAAAAGTTATATATATATATATATATATATATATATATATGTATAAATATGTATATGTATATATATATGTTTATTAAATATATAAATATCATAATATATATATATATATATATAATATATAATATATATATGTATATGTCATAA
>JABUQX010016101.1:37500-40044 GCA_015478945.1 Trachelipus rathkii | reverse complement strand
CAGCTGAGCGAAAGTTAGCTTAGCGAAGGTAAAAAGGCAGTTGAGGCGGGTTTTATAGAATGGAATAGGGGAAGGTGAAAGCAGTGTGAGTGGGTGGAGTGTGTAAGAGGTATCCGATATAAGATTATGTATTTCTAGGAGAGAAATTTTTTTTAGTGTCACGTAGTAGTGTAGGAAGTAGGTTGTGTTTACGATTCCGGGATGAAAATATTTGTTGCACGAGTTTCTCTGAGTTTGAAGAAGCAGTATTCGCCGCTAAGAAAAATACGAGAACAACAAGAGTAATAAAGGAAAATGTTTTTAATCTTTAGTTAAAAAAAGCATTATGGAAATGAAGTCCTCAAAGTTAAAGAAAATAAACTGGGTTATACCCTCTGCTGCTATACATCCCCATAAAATCATAGGAGTATGATCACAAATCCGACCAGTTTACGGCACCAAATCCCAAAACGTTTCTTCGTTGTGGGCGGTGGTATTTCTTGACGAGATTGAAAGAGATAGAAGAAGATACAGGAGATAAAAAGAGGATCGAATGAACCCAGACTCTTAAAGTTAAGATCTAAGTAGACAAAGAGGAGGATTAGATTATGTTAACAAAAAGTTCGTCTTCAAAACGATTAAGGATACGAGTAGGAACTTGCCACCATCTGATCAAGTCATTCTTGATAGAGAGACTTATAGCGTTTCAGGAGGAGCTACGCGCATCCTTTATATATATAATTATATATATAATATTATATATTAGTATATATTAATTTATATTATATATAATATATTATTATATATATATATATACTATATATTATATATATATATATATATATATATAATATATTATATTAATATATATATAATATAATCATATAATATATATATATATATATATATATTATATAATATATATTATATATATATATTATATTATATATATATATATATAATATATATTATATATATATAATATATATATATACTATATATATATATACTAATATATATATATAATATATATATATATATATATATATTATATATATATATAGTATATATATATATATATAATATATATATATATATAATAATATATAATATATATATTATATATATATTATATATATATATATATATATATATAGTTATAATATATTATATATTAATATAATAATATATATTATATATATAATGAACAGACATTATCACTAAATTTGAATTATAGATTTTAAAATTTTTGTTACATTACCAAACTTACCACAGCCACACCTAAGATACCTTCTCAATTTTAAGACGCCTTGAAATATATATATATAAATATTATAGTTATATAATATATTATATATATATATATATATATAACATATAATATTATTAATATATATATATATAATATATATAATATATATATTATACTTTATATTATATATTATGACTTCTCCTGTTAAAAGGGTAGTTAACCGATGATTATATTCAAACGAAATCGCGGTGGTCGATTTTACTCAAAGATTTCGCGTAAAGCGCCGTGAGGGGCTGTCAGCGACAACGTTTTTCTTTTTTTTTTTAAACTAAAGGAATACCAAGATTTAAATAGCAAAGCATTTGAAAGAGTCAGCGTCTCTCGCCTCACGGGGACGACGGGGGGGGACTTCGTCCCCCCCTGTCCCTCCGTCGGCTCGAGCCCCTTAATTAAAGAATAGAAAAAGAAAATTATAAAAAAATTAACATATAAAAATTAAATGATAAAAAAAGCAGCTTGTGGAAACTCTCGGGATGTTTTCTATTGGTGGTTTAGCTAACACGTCACACTGCAGGGAACACCACAATTATGGGAAGCATGACAGAGTTCTGCGCATCTGAAATTTTTTTGCTCCACCATATTGTTTATTGTCATATAGCTAATCTGATTGTTATTATTAATGTTGAAGAACAATATATTTTAACTGAAATTACAGCCAATATCAAATTATTATTTTTTCAATTTTTTTAATATATAAATTAGCAGCTTGCTAATTCATTTTTTTTTAATGAATCTTAGACTAAATAAAATTTTCATAGCGACACAGACATGTTAACCCTCTAAAATGTCCTACTAAATACTGTTGACGCATGCGCTAAACAAAAAACACTGTAGGGTTCGCATAGGGTTCGGAGATATTTCGATATCATGACTATTTATCTAACTTCCTTTTAAAGGAGTTGTGCTATATATATATAATATATATTATTATATATATATAATATTATATTATATATATATAATATATATAATAATATATATAATTATTATTATTAAATATATAAATATAATTATAATATATATATATATATATTAAAAAATAAGATTTACGTTTTAAAAATTTATATAGTACAAAAATACACGAAATCTCTAACTTCCTTTGAAAGCTTTAAAATCGATTGAATTTAATTCTAGGTAAAGTAGAAACGTTAATGCGAAGTGAACAGACTGATGGGTCACATCACCTGACAGGTAATGTGAACAGGTTGCGTTGGTCACATCAGCCTGACAGGTTAAGGAATGGTGTACTCGGT
>JABUQX010016101.1:22500-30000 GCA_015478945.1 Trachelipus rathkii | reverse complement strand
CTGTGCTACATAGGTCATGTAGGAACCTGACCTGTATGGATCTATCCAACTTTTCCCGCGAAAAGTACACTGCACACACACACACACACACACACACACACACATACACACACACACACACACACCACACGCACAACACACACACACAACACAACTTATACTTATACACACTGACACTATATGACTTATATACACAGCACAACAACACACACACACACACACACACCACACACGCACACACACAACACACACACACACATTCACTATGACCTTTTCACACAAATTCACTATGACACTTATACACACATTTCACTATGACACTTACATTTACCCATAGACCTTACATTTACATTATACACAAGCTGTCACAATACAGCACACACATACACACGACCCACGTTACACTTATACACACTTCACTATGACACTTACACTACCATAGACACTTAACTTACATTTAACTTAATACACATGTATAAACACCGACCAACTCCTTTGGTCTTCCATGGGTCAATCTTGGCCCACCCTAATTATTAGGCCACTTAAACATTTTTATTAAAAAACCATATGTTTTTTACTTTTTACAGACCTAAAGCCAGTAAATCAGTAAAATCAATAGAAGGTTGTTAACTAACACCTAGGGGGATTAGTATGCGCTTTTTTTTACTGTTTTACTGCTTCTAACTCATGTTTTACTGCTTTCAACTCATGTTTTACTGCTTAACTTATATGCTTTTACTGCTTTTATACTCACATATTATAACATTAGCTACCTTAAAGCCCAGTAAACAGTAAATCAATAGAGGTGATACCTAACACCAGAGGGATTAGTATGCTTCTGTTTTACTGCTTTAACTGCATGCTTATTACTGCTTTAACTCATTTTTACTGTTTTAACTATATTTTACTGCCTTATTAACTCACATATTTATTAAGATTACATACCTTAAAGCAGTAAATCAGCTAAATCAATAGAGGTGCGTGTGACCTAACACCAAGGGGCGATTAGTATGCTTTTGTTTACTGCCCCTATAGCTGGCTTTGTAATCATGTTTTGACTGCTGTTAACTCATGTTTACTGCTTTAACTCTTTACTGGTTTACTGCTTTAACTCACATATTCATTAACATTAATAACCTTAAAGCAGTAAATCAGTCAAACTAAATAGAGGTGTTACCTAACACCAAGGGGCGATTAGTATGCTCTTTGTTTTACTGCTTTACTGCTTTAACTCATGATATTTACTGCTCTTAACTCATGTTTTACTGGCTTTAACGTTTTCTGCTTTCACTGCCTTTATAACTTTCTGCCTTTGACTGTTTTAACTTTCTGCTTTTCAACTGCTTTAACTCATATATTTATTAACATTACTCCATTTTTTTTTTGTTTAATACTTTTATATTTTTATTGGTGTTTTTAATGAGGTTTAAGATTATTGTAATTTCATTATTTTAATTCACTATTTAATATAAATGACTATTGTTTACTTCATGCATATTGTTATTATTATTTAGAACAACACACACACACACACACACCACACACACACACACACACACTTACATTATACACACATTCACTATGACACTTATTCACACACATTCACTTTGACACTTACATTTACCCATAGACACCTACATTTACACTCTTATACACATGCCGGTCACACACACACACTACACTTATACCACACATTCACTATGATACTAATACACACATTCACTATGACACTTACATTTATGCCATAGCACACTTACATTACAACTTACAGCTCACACACAGATTTACTTTACGACTCACACAGATTTACTTCACCTCACAACAGCATGATACTTTACACCACACAGATTTATTACACTCGCACACAGGATTTACACACACACACACACACACAACACACCCACACCCACACCCACGCACACTCACTTAAACATATAAAAACGTATAATATTATTAAAAACATTTTATGTTTAATTAAACACTATTTATATTACTCATTCAAAAAATAACTAAAAATTATTTCAAAGTTTCTTAAAACTTCTATAATAACTCAATCATTATCTTTGAACAAAGAATTTATTATTAACTGTTAATACTTCTTGTTTAATAAAATTTATAACTATCAAGTTTTAAAATACTTTTTACTAAATTTTAATGAAATTTATTAAAGAACATCATACTTTTACGTACCTTAAAGCCAATAAACAGAAATCAGTAAGACCCGGCCCCTAAGCATCCCCGTTTTCTACATCAAGGCTATGCCACGTTTTGTTCTATTGACCTACTGCTTTACATCATTAGCCATGTAATAAGTATAAATAACAAAATAAGTTCTTCTCTGCTTACATAACATGTATTTTATTAAAATCATTCTAAGTTTTTATTTAAAAATACCAATTATTCACTTACATTTATATTATTCACTCAATGTTAACTAAAAATATTTCAAAGTTTTTTAAATAATTCGGGTTTTCTTTATTATTATTTATTATATATCTATCTACATTGACAATCCATCACGACAAAAACACAACAACCCGCAATCCTTACAGATACGAAACTGACCTCGCTCTTGTAAATGTGTTGAAATAACTACTTAAGGTCTAAATTTAGGATACTTTTTGTAACCCGGGGCGATTTTAAGCCTAATTCCAGGTCAAAATATATTTTAAACTGACCTTTTTCTGCTAAAAGTGGGTGCAAAACTACGTTAGGCCTAATTTAGGCCTAATTGTAGGATAAGCCTTTTTGAGACGGGCCTAATTTATCCTAATACCCAGGTCAAAATGTAATTCCCGTATAGACAAGAATCATTGTTATTATTATTTTTATAAATATATTTCAAACTGAAACATGCTGGATCGGTAAGATACTTTAAGCAGATAAAAAGGAAATGTTTTCCTTACTTGTGATGGTCGGGGTAATCCTAATCTCTATATGACCTCGTATGTGATTGGTCGAGAATATTTTATCGTCTTTTGAAAAATAACTTTGTTCTTTAAACTTGTATTTGAGCAGGTGTGTGTTTTATTATCTTTTAGACCCAAAACTCATTTTAAAATCATAGTCATTTTAGCTGTTAAGCGGTGCACAAGTTATCTGATTTGTATTAAAAGTGTTTTATTTTTACTAAGTGTATATCATATTTATAATAAATACTTACATTGAGGAAAAATTATTAATTTCACTAGAATAGATAATAATTAATTAGTTCATAAGCTAACCACCAGGGCTCAGAATGAGCCCCACCCGCAAAGGGCAGCCAACCCCCCACCCGCTGGTGCGTCCCGCCGCGTCCTCCGCCTGCCGCGTGCGCCCGCAGGCGATATTTCCGCGTTCCCGCCCGCAGCGTGCGCCCGCAGCGTGTCATTCGCGCGGAATATTGCGCCTGCGGGCCCACGCGGATTTCATACGCGCGGAAATATTGCGCCTGCGGGCGCCACGCGGCGGGCGGGACGCGGCGCGACGCACCAGCGGTGCGGGGTTGGCGCCTTTGCCGGGTTTTGACCTTTTGTTGCCAGAATTTCTAGCAACTAGTAATAATTTTATTATCTATTCTAGTGAAATTATTAATTATTGTAAGAATTTATTATAAATATGATATACACTTAGTTAAAATAAAACACACTTTTATTACAAATCAGATAACTTGTGCACCGCTTAACAGCTAAAGATGACTATGATATTTAAAATGAGTTTGGTCCGTTCTAAAAGTAGATAAACTAAAACACCACACACTGCTCAAAATTTACAATTTAAAGAACAAAGTTAATTTTCAAAAGACGATAAAATAATTCATCGACCAATCACATTTACGAGTCATATAGCGCCAATAAGGATACCCCGAACCAATACAATTAGGTAAAACATTTCCTTTACCTGCTTTAAAGGATCTTACCGATGCCAGAATGTTTCAGTTGAAATATATTTATAAAAAATAAAATAATAACAATTGATTCTTGTCTATACGGGAATTACCTTTGACCTGGTATAGGATTAAATTAGCCCGTCTACAAAAAGGCTGTATCCTAAATTTAGCATAAATTTAGCCTTAACGTAGCTTATTGCAACCACATTTTACACGAAAATAGGTCCAGTTTGAAATATATTCTTGACCTGTCGAATTAGGGCTTAAATCGCCCCCGCCGGTTACAAAAAGGATTTACCTAAATTTAGCCTAAAGTAGTTATTTCAACACATTTTACAGAAGAGAGGTCAGTTCGTACTGTAATGATGTGCGGTTGCTTGTGTTTTCATCGTGAGGATGTCAATTTGTTAACATAGATCATAATAATAATAATAAAGAAAACCGAATTAATTTTAAAAAACTTTGAAATATTTTTAGTTAACATCGAGTGAATAATATAAATGTAAGTGAATAATTGTGTATTTTTAAATAAAAACTTTAGAATGATTTAATAAATACATAGTTATGTTTAGCCAGAAGAAGAACTTATTTTGGTGTATTTTATACTTATTACATGGCTAAAGATGATGTAAAGCCGTAGTAAATAGAACAAAACGTGGCATAGCTTGACGTAGAGGGGTGCTAGGGGCTCGGCCTTTACCTGATTTACTGATTGTATTGCTTTAAGGTACGTAAAATATATGTTTTAATAAAATTTCATAAAATTTTAGTAAAAGTTATTTTAAAACTTGATAGTTATAAAAATTATAAACAAAAAGTATTAACAGTTAATAATAAATCTTTGTTCAAAGATAATGATTGATTTATTATAGAAGTTAGAAGTTTTAGAAACTTCAATTTGAAATTAATTTTGAGTTATGAATTGAATGTAGTTAATATAAATGTACTGTTTAATTTCAAAACATGAAAATGTTTTAATAAATTATACGTTATAGTGTAAGTGAGGTGTGAATCGTGGTGTGGGTGGGGTGTGTGTGTGTCGTGTGTGTGTGTGTGTGTGTGTGTGTGTGTGTGTGTGTGTAAATCTGAGTGCGAGTGTAATAAAGTAAATCTGTGCTGTGTAAGTAAATCTGTGTTGAGTGTAAGTAATCTGTGTGAGTGTAAGTAAATCTGTGGTTGTGAGTGTAAGTTAAATGGTATATATGTCACTAGGATAATTAAATGCTATATAAGTGTCTACAATAGTGAATTAGTGTGATATTATGTTATATAGTCATTCATAGATGAATTATTATATGAGGTGTATAAAGTGTATAGTGATAGTTACTATATATATATATATAATATATACTTTATTTTTATATATATATTATAACTACATAATCTAGTAAATTAGCTACTGTTTGACCGCATATAATTTGAATTTATATGTTTATATATATATATTAAGTTGTAATAATGTATAAGCTGTCATATATGTATAGGTAAATGTATATATAAGTTTTTTCATAGTGTAAATGTTGTATAGTATATATAATATTATAAGTTGTTATATAACATAGTCGAATATGTGTGTTATATATATATTTACTGATTACCACCACTCACGGCTTGAAACCATATAAGTGTTAAGTGTGTGGTTGCTTAGTGTTGTGTGTTGATTGTGTATATGTATATATATTAGTATATATATATATATATAATATTATAGTATATGTGTGGGTTAGTTATGTTGATGTGTTATGATGTGTATGTATGTATATATTTGTATTATTCTAATAATTATAATATATATAAAAATTAAACCTCAAATAGGTTATTATTTTTACAATAACATACTATTAAGTATTATAATAAAAATAATATAAAAATAATATAAATTAAATAAAATAATAAAAAAATAATAATAAAAAATATATTGTATAATATAAAGATAAATATTAATAAAATAATAAATAAAAAGTATTAAAATCAAAATAAAAAACAAATGTTACATAATATATGATAGTATAATAGCATAAAGCCGAGAAGTTTAAAACAGTAAGCCATAAGAAATTAAAGCTAAGTATAATAGCTCATAGTAAAGTTAAAGTCACTAAGTATATGTAAAATCAATTAGAGTATAATAGACTAGTTAAACATTGAATGTATAAAGCAGTATATAAAGCCCAGTATAAATAAAAACTCCATAAATAATTACTTAACTATAATTCCTCCCCTCATTTTTTAGTGTTGTTAAGGTTAACACCTCTATATTGATTTACTGATTTTACTGTGACTATGAGTATATATGTTAGAATATGGTATTAATATAATGAATATATGTAGATTATTATAATATAGCACTTAATGTAGTAATAAATAATAATACATATATAGATGTATAGTTATAATAAGCAGTAAAATCATAATGAGCGTATAATAAGCTATAATGATAAAACATGAGTTTAATATAAGCAGTATAAAGCTAAGTATAAAACAAAAGTAACAATAGCTCATATAATCCCTTACCTATATATATAGGGTTAGTTATGGTAACACCTTCTTATATGTTGATATTATATATATATTTATATTATGATTTTATTATACTGTCTTTATTTAATGATATATTTAAATGTTTAATATATAAATTTATTAGTGAGTTTATATAATAGCTAAAGTGATATATCATATATATAAAACTATATATATATTATAAGTTAAAACAGTTAAATAAACAGACTGATAAGCTCACTATAAACTAAGTACTTGTTAAAAGAGAGAATAAGTTAATGGCAATGAAAGCTATTAAAATAAACAATAAAGATTCTTTGATAAACTGTAAATTAGGTATGATAGGTATAACACCTCTATATATATACATATATTGCTATTTATACTGATATATATTTAACTTGACTAATTATATATATAATGAGTATGTAATTATGTTAAATATATTAAAGATGCTTATAGGAGTTTAATACCTATAGTAAGTGATATATATATATAAACATTATAATAGAAGTATTATTTATAAAGGCATGAGTTAAATAAACTAATGAGTTATATAGCTATAAAGTATTATATATTAAAACTAATGGAGTTAAAGCATGAGTAAAACAGTAAAACAAACTAGCTAATATACTAATATCTTCCCCTATATACCTTAATAGTATTGTATTTATATTATATAAATACTATATCCTCATGAACCTTACGTTTAAACAAATCTATGAAATTGTTATAATCTCTTTCGAGCAAGGAATGACTGTAACTGGCATTGTTATTGTCATTGTGCTTTTTTCAATTATATTGTGAATCTCATCGTGAAAAGAGTAGTATGGTTTAGAGAAAATGATTTGTAATATGAAGGCGAGGTGGTAATGTATACAGATGATTCTCATAAAAAATTGCAGTGGTACACGCGTCATAATCTACTGAAACCGTTATTTGCTAAGCCGTTTAATGATTCCATAAAGGTTTTGGTTTGGGTTCGGTTTGTTTAAGAATGATGAACAAATCGTAGTTCATATAAGATTACTAATCTTGCTAGAAAAATGTTCATTTAACCTTTCAATTTGCTAACAAATTTCGAGACGTGATAAGTTGTACGCGGGAAACGAAACCGAAGCTTTTGAAGATATATG
>JABUQX010016101.1:0-15000 GCA_015478945.1 Trachelipus rathkii | reverse complement strand
ATTAGAAACATGATTAAAAGGGACTAGAAAGATTAAGGAATTTTTTAAGAAGATAAAAAAGTTTTTAATGCCACGCAGAAAAGATTATTCAAGATTCTGGAATGAAATATAAGTTGCATGAGTTTCTGATGCAAAAAGACGATGGTAAATCTTGAATCAATTGAATTAAACCAAGGTTTGCTCGTTATATTCAACGTCCTAATGCCAGAGAGAACCACTTTGATTATGCGTTCTGAGCACTCCAAGTGATTTCTCCCGCCGAAGCAATCAAAGAAGTGCTACCCCAAGTTTGACTAATTTGCGGCAGCGCAGTAGCGGGAGTCTTCACTGCTGAAAACTAGAAGAGATTGAAGAGGATACAAAGATAAGAAGGTGATCGGAAGAACCAAAAGGCGGAAAGAGTCTAACAATAAATATATAGAAAAGGATTAGAAGTTATAAAACTTTCAACTTTCAACATCTTGGTTGGGTTTTCATAAAGAAGTTCAATTTTCAACTTTCAACTTTCAGCTTTCAACTTTCAACTTTCAACTTTCAACATCTTGGTTGGGTTTTCATAAAGAAGTTCAATTTCTAACCCAGTTTGCTAAATTCAATTTATTTCCTTTATAAACTTGTCAACAAATTTTTAGATGGTCTTTTTCATCACAGACAAGAAGCTGCGGATTCATCAGTGATAAAAAGTTTATTTAAAGGTTTCTTACTTTGGGACCAATACTTCAAAACTCATTAAAAGCAATCAATTATTATCAGTTACTAAAATTTTTGCACCTTATAAATTTATTTTCATACCAGTTAGTGATTTTAAAAAGCCATTTTATTATTATTAAAATTATTATTATTATTATTATTATTATTATTATTATTATTATTATTATTATTTTTATTATTATTATTATTATTATTATTATTATTATTATTATTATTATTATTATTATTATTATTATTATTATTATTATTATTATTATTATTAATTAATTTATTATTATTATTATTTATTATTATTATTATTATTATTATTATTATTATTTATTTATTTCTTATTATTATTATTATTTTTAATTTTCAAACAACAGAATATTATTTAATTGTAATTTTAATTTTTGTTTTAGCTGAGGATGGATTTGGTTAACCCGAAATGATATCAAACCTTAAACCTATTAAATGATATAAAATTTTTGTTCCTCTCTTTATTTCTTATAAAGTTGAGGTTTCCTAAGAACAAATCTATATATATATATATATATATATATATATATATATATATATATATATATATATATATATATATATATATAATATATATATATATATATTATATATATTATATATATATATATATATATATATATATATATATATATATATATATATATATATATATAAATATATATATTTATATTTACATATAATATATATATATATATATATATATATTATATATATATATATATATATTATATATATATATATATATATTATATATATAATATATATATATATATATATAACATATATATGTATATATATATATATATATATATATATATATATATGTTCTATATTAGAAATGTTCTATAGAGAAATGTATCGATAAACAATATTCCCATATCTTTGTCTCTTGATCTTATATACTTCTATATATAATATATATATATATATATATATATTATATATATATATATATATATATATATATATATATATATATATATATATATATATATATATATATATATATATATATATATATATATATATATATATTTATATAATATAATCTTATTTATATATATATATATATATATATATATATTTATAGAATAAATATATTGATATATACTATATATATATATATATATATATATATATATATATATATATATATATATATATATATATATATATATATATATATATATATATATAAGTAGTATTGGTACATCCGCGTATCTACCACCCTTTTCGATATGAAGGAATAGAGGTATAGGTCTGAAACTTGGAATATAAGCTATATATGGGATAAGCTCGAAACAGGGTAAATTTCAAGTCTGTAGGATGTATATAGAGGGGGGTCACCCCCGAGGGTGGACGCTGATATTGCGCTTACGCCCTTGTTGCGGGATCTGAGAGAGCAAGATTAGGCCTAAATAGCGTTAGGTTCGAGCGTGATGACGTAATCTCGTCGCAGACGAGATTACGTCAGTGCGCGAGAGCGCGCGCGCACATACACATACACAAACACATTATTATTATTATTATTACGTCGAAGAAGTGTTTCCGGAGGAAACACTTCTGAGTTGTTTTTTAAACCCTTCTGCGTCTCCTTCTGCGTGTCCTTCAGCACCGCACCGCACCGCACCGCACCGCACCGCACCGCACCGCACCGCACCGCACCGCACCGCACCGCACCGCACCAATTCCGTCTCATCCTCTGAAGTTTTTTCTTCTTTTCTTCTTCTTCTTCTTCTTCTTCTTTTCTTCTTCTTATTATTATTATTATTATTATTATTATTATTATTATTATTATTATTATTATTATTATTATTATTATTATTATTATTATTATTATTAGTAGTAGTAGTAGTAGTAGTAGTAGTAGGTAGTAGTAGTAGTAGTAGTGGTAGCTTCAAGGCTGTCGAATAAATCTGAGGAATTCTCAACGATATGATTAATGGTAATATTAGTTTTGCTCTCCAATTGAAATAACAATTAAAAAATGGATCTGCATATGTCATACGTAAAAAATGTAATACCACATCGTTGGGTATTACGAAGGTCCTGCTTGTAAGAGGAACATCCGTAAGGAGCAGAAAACGAGAGGTCATATAACAACACAACGAAAAAATGTTCTTACTGACGAATTTCGTAATGTATAAACAGATAATAAAGGTATGAGATTTCTTTTTCAACCCGTCAAAGAAAGTAAACAAGAAACGATGTACGAAATGAACCATATCGGTTCAAAAGGGTATATATTCTCGAGGTTGTTCGAACTGTTGTTGTTGTTGTTGTTGTTGTTGCTGTTGTTGTTGTTGTTGCTGTTGCTGTTGTTGTTGTTGTTGTTGTTGTTGTTGTTGTTGTTGTTGTTGTTGTTGTTGTTGTTGTTGTTGTTGTTGTTGTTGTTGTTGTTGTTGTTGTTGTTGTTGTTGTAGAGGTAAGGTTCCTGTGTTATATTTCAACTTCTCATTTATCACAACATTGGTTAATTATCATACTGATCAGCGAATATACTCTAGCGTAATAAGGTTTCCACATCAATAAAGCTAACATGATGTAACATGAACTAAGAAAATAATGTACAACGACAAACCTGACACACCTTAAGCCCGAATAAACTGCTATCATTAACAAAGTTCCATACTTGACAATAGTAAGTAACTAACATTACATGCAAAACGTAACCTATTCACACTTTTTCAAGCATGTCTCTAACATATCAATGCTAATTTTACATTAACACAGTAATATATCAGGATTTACTATACCTAGCCCAGCATACAAAACGTAACCTATTCACTCTTTTTCAAGCATATCTCTAACATATCAATGTTAATTTTACATTAACAAAGGATTTACGTATCATATACACACACATACAAAACATTACTCAATAGTAAAACCTGGAATATTTTTAGGCTTATCTCTTTTTAGACTACACCCCCCTTTCAGAAAATTTCAACATGAAACATGAAAATGATTTTATGCTTTATCCATTTGCATAAAGTGATGCAATACTTATTATATTTATTAAACAAACTGGTAGGTCGGGCAACGGTGCATCATACAGAGGTGATTTGGCAGCACTGTATAGATTAGAGAGCTGAGTTATATATAAATCAGTGAGCTACTCGATGGGGTATTCTTAATCAAGAGCTCTTACGATCAACACTTTAAGACACATTTCGTTAGATCCTGTTGTATCAATAACCACTATAACAGACATAACGCATATCTCTGTAGAGAAACTTAAAAAGTCAATGGAAAGGCATACATATGAAGTAAAGGTTATTGATGAAAACTTCTTCCATGGACTGAGAGATCTTGAAGCATCAATGACTTCATTAAAACTTCTTCCATGGACCAAGAGATCTTGAAGCGTCATTCGAAATGGTTGTTAGTGAAGTTGTTGATGTTGTATTAAAAGACTTAGACTATGATAGTACACGTATGAGGGTTGGAATCAATTTCACTTTTGGCGATGATCAGTCACCTGACCGGAAATACTATGTAAACATCAGTTACAGGGATATATTAGACAATATTGCGGTGAAAGAGATGACGAGACGCTTGGAAGGGTCATTTCAGTCCGGTGACAAGGCAACCTTTACCAAATTCAAAGTAGTAGCTACCGTGTTCATGATAGCTAAAGGAAAAGGTAATGACTGTAAAAGCGATGCATTCGAGCCCCAAAATCTTAGTTTCAAACATCGTTACATTAGTAAAGTTCATCTAGAGAAAGGTGCTGTAGGCTGTGCTTTCAAAGCTGTTGTTCTGTTTAGGAAAATAACTCGTGATATCATAACTGCAACTAAGAATATAATGTACAAAGGCAAACCTAACATACCTCGCGTATGAATAATCAGCTAACATCCTGAAAATTCCCTACTTATCAAAGGTAAAGTAGCTAATAGGTCATACAATACTCGATATGCTCCCACTTTTCTCGCATATCAGCAACAGGTAAAGTCGTATCATCTAACAAAATCCCTTAACAAAGTGACCAATCTATCAAAGATACCAACATCTTGAACTATCAACCAGATACGTTTAACTACTCTCTCTCGTGTTTGAGTATAAACATCAATTGAGTTGAAATAAACATAGACATTAGCAAAATTCTAGGGCAAACCTAACATTACCCCACAAAAACTTAACCTAGGCTCACGTTTCTGACACATCATCGTCAGTTAACACAGTAATATCTTACAAAAACTCATCCTTCTTTCTCTAACAAATCAGTGTTATTTTCACATTGTTATAGTAATATTTAACATAACGTACCTAACTTACGAATAAACAGTTTTAATTAATCAAGAGTATCTAAAGCAACACATTACCATCCGAGAGAAAACCCAGGGTGGATGCGCCCCTTGAAAGGGTATGAATCTTGAGAGGGGGGATCACCCCGAAGGGGTGTAAGCAGGCTTTGGGCCTCAGCCCGAAGGGCTGAGGCCTTACCCCTCCTTCGGAGGGGTAAATGATTCTGTGAATTTTCTGAGGTGTAAATTCAGAAATGAATTGACATTGATATATTTATCTTTTCTTTCTCTCTCTCTTTCTCTCTTTCACTCTTACTCTCTCTCTCTCTCTCTCTCTCTCTGCTCTCTCTCTCTGACTCAATAAAATTAGTTCTCTTACTTCTCTCCTCTCTCTCTCATCTCCTCTCTCTATATATATATATATTATATATTATATATATATTATAATATATATATATATATATATATATATATTATATATATATATATATATAAATATATTTATATAGTTAGTTAGGTTAGTTTAGATGGAATGAACCAAAAATGTTCTTTTCTCTTTCTCTCTCTCTCTCTCATCCTCATCTCTCTCTCTCTCTTTCTCTTCTCCTTTCTTTCTCTCATCTCTCACTCTCTCTCTCTATCTCTCTCTCTCTATTTAATATAAATATATTATATATATATATATATATATTATATATTATATATATATATATTATATATATATATATATATATATATATATAATTATATAATATATATATATATATATATTTTATATTTATATATATATTTATATATATATTATATATATATATATTATATATATATATAATATATATATATATATAATATATATATATCTAAATATATAATAATATATATATATATATTATATATATATATATATATATATAAATATATTATATATATATATATATATATATAATATATATTATATATATATATATATATAATATATATATATATATATATATAATATATATATATATATATATATTTATATATATATGATATATATAGTATATATTATATATATATATGTGTATGTATGAATAGTATGTGTGTTGAGAGAAGGCGACTCCTACTCTCGGGACTGACCAGCTTAGAACGAGTTATCATTATAGAAACGATTGATCTTCTACCAAAATTTCAGAAAGTTACGATAAAATTCACTTTTTTTTGGCGAAAAATTAGCCAAAGAAAGAAATATTAATAATACATATAAAGAATATTTAAAAATTTAATTAAAAAAATCATGGAATAATGCTATTTTCAACATGCATAAAGCTGGACACCCGTGGCTTCTCGAAAATAGCGAGTGAAAAACAGTAACAATTACCCATAGAATTTTTATATTAAAGAAAACGAAAAATAACAATAACTTAAGTATCTAATATATATATATATATATATATATATATATATATATATAAATATAATATTTCTACTATATATATATATATATATATATATATATATATATATATATATATATATATATATATATATATATATATATATATATATATATATATATATACAAAGTGTGTGTATTAACTCGATAAAGTGTTTATCTTTTAATTAACTCGTTATTTTTTCGTTAACTTTTAACGCTTTCGTAATTCGAAAAGAAGTAACGGACTATTAACGAGTTACATTTGTGAATTAACGTTAACGAGTTAAAATTTTCCCCTACATCCGTTAACCGTTACCTTAATTTACGAGTTTATAAAATATTTTCTTATCAGATTTTAAATTGTATTAGATTCAATTTCGATAACAGATAAACTTTTTTTTCAAAAATTTCCTAAACTCTCCTCTCAATGGCTCAAAAATGTGTTTATTCTTTAACACGTGTATTATCCTCATGTAGTATGTTAACGTGTTTTTCTTTATGCTGTATTCTCATTCTTATTGGTTCGCTGGAAGAAAAAAAATAGACTGTTCCCGTTCAATGAGTCGATTGAAGACATCTTCGTTCGTTACTTGAACTTGTTTTCCTTTGTGACTAGTGAAAAATATAAAAAGTAGGCCTAATAAGCGTATTAATTTATACAAAAAAAATATAAATTTTGAGGTTGAAAATGACCTAGCCCTAAGTTTTGGACTTAAAATATGGAATTTTCAAGCCCATTGTTGAATGGCTAAACGTCTAAACTTGAGGTTTTCTGACGTCTAATGGCGTTTTCGAAGTTTTTGTTTGTGTCTGTACCTCATTGCTTGCGTATTTTCAATTTTTCAGAAACCTATGCTTTCGACATTTGTCGAAACTCCTCCTAAACATTTTGGAAATGACTTCAAACTTGAAATATACAAAAAGATGCTATAAATTATCTCAACAGTCTTTGGAACAGAATTTATATTTGACTCCATATTCGAGCATATGGTCGATTTCAAAAAATAATATTTTTGGTTTTTCAAATTGAAAAATTGGATTTTTTTCTGTTATTCGACTCTGATGAAATTTTCAGAATTTTTAGTCAAAAGAGATCACATTTTTACTAGATAATTTCTGTACATTGCCAGTAGTTTGGGATTTGTTCTCTGGGAACAAATTTAAAAAAAAAAAATGGGGGAAAAAAAAAAAAAAAAAATTCTTTTGAGTATACAAAAAAATATCTAAGTAAAAAAGATGTATCACCCGACTAAACAAGCCCTGAAAATTTGATGTTGGTCGGATAAGTAAGAAGTAAACAAATATTTCACTTTTTCAAAAAGCGTTGGAATGTTCGTTTGCTGCATTCTCGACAGATAATGGGTCTGGTTGAACTGCTTCCACATCAAATTTTCCAAAGGCTTTATTGTAATTAGATCCATTACTTCGGTGAACGACAAATTATACTGAAACATTGTATTTTTATAGAGAAATTCCTTAAAATTGTTTTTGAAAATTTGTTTCCAAGATTCAAAATACAAAAACTACTGCAAAACAAAGAAAGTTTATTAAGTAAAAAAAGTACATCTTCCCCCGACTACCAAAAATGTTCTAAAGATTCATGCAGATCTATAACAGAAAGAAAGACCCCACTTTGGAGTTCAAAAGCCTTATAAATCGTAGTTTGCTTTGGAAAATAATATACTCAAAATATGGAGTCAAAATATCAAATCCTATTTCTCACTTTTTATAATGTCCTATCTTGTATATCAATGGCGTCGTCAGGGGCAGGGGCGGCACTGCCCCCCCTAAGAAGTGTTAATCTTAAGAGTCTACCTGAGAATTTTTTTGATCCAACGTCCAGTTCCGGTGGCTGTTAGTTACTTTAAATATATATACTTAATATATATATATATATATATATATATACCTATATATATATATAATATATATTATTATATATATATATATATATATATATTATATATATATATATATATATATAATATATATATAATATATATATATATATATAATATATATAATATATATACGAGCATGTGCAAGGCTAGTTTGCAAATCGTCATTTTCTCACATTTCTCTTGCCGATACGAGATCTTCTCACTCATTTTATATGCTCTTTTAATTTGTAGATAAGAATCTTGTTATTCTTTTATGCTTGTTTTTATGTTGATATGTATATATAAATTCTAGATTTTGCTCAGTCGGATGTCTCAAATTCTTTATTAAGTGTTTAAGGTTCAGAGTAGCATTGAAATTATCACTCAACACCGCCTCAAGTTAAAGTTATAGTTCAATTGCATCAGATCATGATATTAGGAGATTCCTTGGTACGTACGTTTTACCTTAAATATTATATTAAAATTTTGTGTATTTACTCCTGAAAGTAGGAATTTGTAACACATGATCTTACTCGTCCATATGAGGTTAGTTTCATTTTTTAAAAAACTATTTTTCATTACAACACAAAAATTAGTGGTTTTCAACATAGTTTGCTATACTTTTATTTTATGTTAACATCTTGAATGTTAGTAAAATTATTAACCTATGACCATATGTGGCAGATTTTACTGTGTAGAACAATTATATATGTAGTATATATATATATTATATAATATATATATATATACTAATATATATATATATAATATATATATATATATATATATATATAATATATATATATATATATATATAGTATATTATATACTTATATATATATATATATTATATATATATTGGTTTGCAGTAAAATTTGAAAAGGAAGACAAAATGGAATTGTAGCAGCGAAAATCGAAAAGATACCAATAGGTCAAACTAAGATACACAAGAAGCAATCCCTCCTACTTGCATATTTCGCATGATGATGAACCCACACCCAGGCCCAGTACCTCGACGAGTCAAGATATGGGTCAGATTTCGACTAGCGTTTCAGTTGATGACAGTCACGAAAATGACATTGGTAGATACGTTGAACATTCATCTATTATTTCGACTGAGAAAAAAGAAACAGTTTACGAAGGTGTTGGATCCACTAAGACCTATTAATTTTAAAGATGGCTACCCACTTAAAGAGGATATTCAATTGAATTGTTGGAGACATATTCACCTTGCCTGACATACTCCAGGCTAAAGGGAGCATTTTGCAAGTTTGTATTTTATTTCCACCAAATTAAAGTTCGGTCAGAGAGGTCCTAGGCTCTTTAATAATGTAAACATTTCACTAAATATTAAGATGATTCATGTGGTTTGTAAGAACATACAAGACACAGAGTGGCACAAAAACGAATTGTTCCTTACAGGACGTGCCAGTAGACATCCAAATTAACCAACATTCTAAGAAAATCATAGAAGAAAAAAAAATATTATCCTCAATAATTCATGTGTGACATTTCTGGTACGCCGACGATTTACCGCTTCTGGGTAAGCATCATGATGAGGAGTGTTGCAAGATTTGTGCCGCCTACGAATAGATGCCGGAGATCATCATGATAAACCATTTTGAAAATGAAGAAAATCCACATACCAATCATTCAGATTCAGAAGAGATCATTTCTCTATTGTGGTACTACTTATAAATAAAGAGGATGGGCGCGTTAATAACGTAAGAAGTGTGCGCGATATAGCTTACTAGCATATGAGCTGCTGATAATTTCTGGAAAGGAACAAATTATCCATAGGATTGCGCTATTTCGACAAAGAATCCGATGAAGTCAAAAAAGAATTTATTGGCTTTGTGAACTGAAAGCGCTTGACTCAAAAACCATTGCGAAAGCCATGACGATCTTGTCGACGACCGAAAAACTGGATCCGGAGAATATGCGTGGGTTTGGAAATTTAAAAATGGCTGTTCTAAGATGTCTGGCAAAGAAGGAGGTGTCCAATCAAATATTGCGGAAAAAGTATAGAAAAGCATTGTTCTTTCATTGCTCTTAACGACAAACTAAATCTAGTACAAATGATTTGAAACGATACAGAAATCCGCGAATACTGTGGAGACTATAAAGATTATTGTGTTACTTTTTCCGGAGTCGGTCTTGAGAAGAAAAATTAATGCCAAACAGTCCCAAGCCTTTGCCAAGGACCAGGATGGCAAAACAACACATGTGCATACAGAGTGTTTAAGGAGCCCACGCTTAATTTTACGAATGATGCAGCAGCATTAGACAATCCTTTCCATTGAAGAAATACCGCCACAAGAAAAGGCAGCTTTTCAGGTTAGCATTCAAGCGGCATGTAAGTCTTCATTCATCATGGCTATGATTTCGATCGCGAAGAGTACTATCTGACATGTAGAGCCAGTTGTAAATTGCTCTCAAATCAAGACCTGATATCGTCAAAACCTTGCAACACATTCAACATATTGTAGAAATGGTTAGGGAGCCACTCAGAGAACGCAACCTACATGCTGAAGAAAAAAAATCAAACCCACCATTAAAAGTTTTTAAGTGGCTAATCCAAAATTACCCGAGCAACTGACTTGATCTGAATATACCACGGATTTTTTGGTAGGCAGCAGCACCCCGCGAGCAACCATCCAGCAACAAATCCCACGGAGTTCTGAAGAAAATCCTTAATAACTCCGTATCTAGATTCTATAACCTCTTCTTTGGAATTACGGTTTTCTACAGAAAATACACCTGCTTATGCACTTGACATATCTACATCCTTTCCACATGCTACTCAAAGCAATCGATGGTAAGGAAAAAGACCAGTTTCACAAGCTATAGTCATAGTTCTTTCACCCAACCACTTAGAAAGCATAGAAGAAGAGCTAGAACTTTGGTACAAAATTTGGAAGGACAAGAAACTGAGTAGTGAAGAACTAAAAGATCTTGTTGTCTCCCAAGTCTTAAAGGAGACTGAACCTTTCTTTCCGTCGACAAAAAAGGCTTTGATGATACTACTCGCCCAGCCATGCCACACCAGTCCCAGTTAAACACTCTGTCAGTACTCTGCGAAGGATCAAAACTTGGCTGCGAAGTACTAAAGAAGACAGGTTAAACGGACTGGCTATGATAAGTGTACACAGAAATTTGTGTTTGACAATTCTGATTATTTTATTCAAACAGTAGTTGGATAAATTGCAGTTAGAACCCAAGAAATTACTTTTTGAATAATATCAATTTTTAACTGCTCGTACATGTGTAAATTTTCATCATTACATATTGTATTTGATATTCTTTTGTTTTAATAAAATAATTTTTTAATTATTAATCATTAATTATTAATTATTAATGTTTCTAGTTTCACGTCAACTTTCTTATATATATATATATATATATATATAATATATATATATATATATATATATATATATATATATATATATATATATATATATATATTATTATATATATAATTATATATATATTATATATATATAATATCAGTGGCGAGAGAACGTCCAGTCATCTATTGATGCGGCGATGACTGACCAGATGAGATAAATAAAATAAATCAATTCTTGTACAGAAATTGCATTACACTTACATTTTATGTCATTATAATATATATATTATATATATTATCATATATATATATTATATATATATATTATATAATAATATATATATATATTATTATATAATATATTATTATATATATATATATGTATATATATATATCATATTATATATATACTTGAAAAAGCGGATCAATTACAATGAATTAATATAACATGCCCAGTAATCTGTAAATTTGTCGGATCAATTGCGAGCACATTATCAGTATTATAATATAATGTTCACATCTCTACGCCAATCAAATTGCGCACCAAAAATGTATAGTGATATAACATGGTTAGCTCATCTATAGATTTGTCGCTGAAGACCTATTTGAGCGAATTTTTTTTTTTCATTTTAAAAATAAAAAAATTTAAAATTTCGTTCAAACTTCGGACTTCTGAAATATAGTAAATTATTAAAGAAATTATAAATTCATAAATTATTATTAGAATCAGTGAAATACAATAATAAATTTTACTCTTTTTACAAAAATAAGTCAATTAAAGTTCCTTACTTTAGAAATAATATATATTTTATAAAGTACGAAATATAATGAAACAAGCTTAAAATATTGGCAAAAATTCGTTTTCCTTGAAAGAAAAATGTATTTTAATGGGAAACTACTTTGAAAAATAACCTAAATATATTATTATTATTATTATTATTATTATTATTATTAATTATTTTATTATTATTATTACTTATTATTATGATATTATTATTATTTTTATTATTATTTTTATATTATTATATTTTTATTATTATTATTATTTAAATTTAATATAATTTTTATTTTTTTTTTTTTTTTTTTTTATTTTTATTCTTCCTTTTCAATTCTAATTTAAAAAAAAAAAACTACTTCGGCCGCTCTCTCTCTCCTCTCTCTTTCTCTCTTATACTAATATATATATATATAGTATATATATATATATATAATATATATATATATATGGGATATATATATATATATATATATATATAATAATATATATATATATATAATATATATATAATATATATAGTATATATATTATATATATATATATATAGATATCATATATATATATAATATATATATGATATATATAAATATAATATATATATTATATATATATATAATATATAATATATATATATAGTAAGCTTTTGATAAGGTTCCCCACATTAGGCTGATGAAGAAGTTATTTCAATGTGGTATAGGTGGAGTGGTACATTTTTTTTTTTTAGTTGTCACCACCACTCACGGCAGAGCCCTATTCAGGGAGGGGTGTTGCACACCAAAGTTTCATCCGTTCGGCGCAAATTACCGCAGATGAGAACAGACGCAGTTTAAAGTGAGTGAGATTAAATTCAGCAGGGAAACACAGAAGAGGAAGAGAATTCCACAGACAGAGGTGCAGGAAAAGAAGGAAGCACCCGCAGCGAAACTAGCTGGAGTACCAAGAGTCCACACCACAAACTGTGGCAGACACACCACCCTTGTGCTTACGAGGGCGTCGTAAAGGTCGTGTACAGGGTGTGTGATTTCCCCCGAGCACCTGCCTTGTAGTTACCTAAGAATAGAGATAAATACGGCAACATGGCGCCGCCAAAAATAGAGGTCAAATGAACTGGAAAGTACAGTGACAGTTTATAAGCCTTTTGGCTTTTGATCGACCCTGTCAAAGCCGGTAAACCAGAAGCCCCAAAGATATCGTGAACAGTACTTCCATACAAGTGCCGGAGAGACCCTTGTATAGCTGGAGTACTGAAGAGAAAAAAAAAGTCTCGCAGCCTAAACAGAACTCCCAGTTCTTTGAAGTCCGCCCTAGCAAAACCGTGTGAATATGAGTTTCCAGACAGATTTTGTTGTTAAGCCAGATGTTTATCTATTGTCAACAGAGAGACGAGAGAAAACAGTCGAAAGATATAGGAAAGTTAGAAGGTGTTTTAGAGGGAATTTTGTAGATAGTTGAGTTTTTTAAAGGATTGAATCTTACACCAAAGGCACGAGTTGAGAGACCCAGTCGAAATTTCTATCCAGATCAGCGAGAATAGAATCCGAAAGATTAAGACGAGAGGCATTCTAGAAGTAAAAGAAGAGCAGAATTGAAAATAGTGAAGAGTGAAGGGTCGATCATCGGCATAAGAGGGATAGAGTTAATGTGCAGGTGAGAAGATCATTAATGAAAAGTAAGAATAAAGTAAGGAGATAAGACTGAACCCCTGAGGAACACCCACTATGAGAGAAAAGAAGCAAAAGTCGCTCCATCAATCCAATCCATATGAAAGCGAATGAAAGAAAGCTAGAATAAGTAAGCAAAGAGAAGCAGATAACCCCAAAGGAGGAGCTGGAGAGCAGTGACGGCGTGCCCATACCCGGTCAAATTGCTTTCGGATATGGCAAGCGCACCACGCAATCTCCCCTTAGGTTCCTAAGAGCGGAAAACCATAAATCGGTTAAATAGAAAATATATCGCCAAGAAGACCTTGAACGCCGAAGCCGTACTGGTCGATCGGAAAGAAGAAGAATGAATTCCAGATGGCCTAAGAAGTGAGAGTTAAGAAGTGTTTTCAAAGATCTTAGATAGAAACCAAGGAGAGCTATTGGCGATATTAGAAGGGATCCAGAGCGCTTCCTCTTTTTCGAATAGTTGACATGTGCGTGCATTCCCAAACACCTGAGGAAAGTGCTAGATATTAGACACTTAAGAATATAGTTAACGAGGGCGGGTCAGCATCGTAAAGCACATTTCCTCCAAAAATCGAGGAGCGAATGCCATCCGGCCACCCCGCCATCCTAACGCCCCATTCAAATCTCAGGAGCCCGTTACCAATCAAGATGTAATCCACAGGTAAAGACTAGACACCTGAGAGAAGGAGAAGGAAAGGATGCCAAATCTTCAAAGGTTGAGTTGAGAAAATAGGAGGCACGAAAGAGAATGACCTTTCAGTTGAGAGTTAGCAACAAGAGCCATCAGGATCGAATAAGAGAAACACGGGCCCAAAGCATCGATTATAAGAAATGTGTTTAGACATGTTTGGCAAGAGCCAGAAAATTGTAGTAGAGATCCAAAGGAGGTCCACCTCAGCCGCCATCAACTATCTCTCGCTT
>JABUQX010016100.1:0-39309 GCA_015478945.1 Trachelipus rathkii | reverse complement strand
TCCGCATGGCTTTTCACGCACCTTTTACCCCAGTCTTGGGAACAATAAAGGAAGATGAAGATATAATATATATATAACTTTTTTGACTTGATTTTATTTACAATCTCAGTGCAATTACTGTAAGAGAATTGGACATATTAGAAATAAGGGGAACTCCATATTCACAACTCAGATGGTCAGCAACAGTCAGTTTTAAGAGAAGAATCTTCCTGGTTTACAATTTGAATCAATGCTTAATACAAAGCATCTTTTACCTGCTGAACTTCACCGGACCAGAATTATTTGCAGGAATAGGGACATGAGGAGAGGCAATAAGGTTTTATGGTCAAAAATAGAAAGCTCTCAGAAAAAAATTATTATGATAACTTATTCTGCCATATCTATTAAATTCTTTTTAAGATTATTTTCTCCTTTTTATAATATTTTTACCTGGAATTAGCTTAATTCAATAGATTAATTGTTGTTTGTCATAATGTAATGAATTATTGATTAGAACACAATATTTATATCAAAAATAATCGTAATACTCTAAATGACATTTAGACTTCCATACCGTCACAAATATTTGTTAGTCAGCATTAATATTTGTTAAATTTATCGTTAATATTGACTCTGTGTCAGATAGATAAGACAGATCGCCAAAAAGAATTTCGCGAATTCTACTTTTAAAATACAGTGTAGTTTACCCAGCTTTCCATTAAACCTGAAACATCCAAATCCAACACAAATAGATATATTTCTTGTTTTAGTAATCTCCTCAATAATATCGTTTTCACATCTTAAACAGCAGAACTTTAAAGCATTAACTTATCTTTAAAAAATATCTTTACATGGTTTTTGAAATGAGTTACACCCATTATAACATAATGTCTTGCGAATTCTTTTCAGTTAGTCAGTATCATATGACCCTTATATAGGTTTTTTGATGTTTGAATGTTTAAACCTCCCTGCCTTTAGTTATCATGTTATTTATAAGTATTAATTTGATAATTTACAAGCTTTTACTAAAGGTTCCTACTTTTATGGGTATCTGTGGAGTTGTTTGTAAAACTTTGAGATCTTTTTTATATCGGTTTGAACACCGTGTTAAATTTTATGTAAATGTACAGCCAGATCATTTTAAATACTAAGATTGCTTTCCCTTTTAGTTATTGTGAATGGTTTAGTTAGGCAAATTATTATTTCAACATATTCACTTTTCCTGTCATTATTAAACTGATTCTAAGAGAATTAATTGGCAATGGCATTTCATTTGAGGGAATTGGTTGAGTGTAGTCATGCAAGCATGATTAATTAAATATTTTTGCATTATCAGTACATGAGTTTTAGGAATAATAAGTTTTTATATTTAAAATCTTTTATTAATCAAGAGAAATTATTATTATTTATTATTTTTTATTATTATATTTATTATGAAGATTATTAATTCCATTATTCATGTTTTATTAAAATTTTTGCATTTCAGTATGATGTTATAAAATAGAAACAAACCTAAGTTTTAATGAATTAGCAGGAAAACTTTCTATTGTGCTATGGGTTCTTCATTGTATACCCATTTAATAACGAATTAAGTAAACACAATTTATCTTCCTTATTTTAATTTGTTAAATTTTATAAATAATAGAAATTTTTTAAGATATACTTTTATACCTTATGGTTCTATAAGTTAGACATTGTCTCATACATCATAAATACGTTAATGGTCCCATCACTAGTTAATAAATAAGATATACAAAATATTTTATTTAGTAATAATAAAATCCTAATGAACACACTACGCTCTGCAATAGTTACTGAAACGAGCTTTTACCTTAATAATCGTTTAGAAGAAAGCTTTTTGATAACACAAAGCGCTTCAACAAACCCTGACCCTAATCAAAATGAACATTTAATTGTAATTTTCTATTGCTATCTGAGCGATATGAATGTTCGATTATAATGTTGTGTAAAGGTGTATCATAATACAGTATAAATAGAACAAGTATGTAAAGTAAATAAAGTAAGGAATATAAGTAGATTTAAAGGAAAATCGTGATGCATAAAATTAAGGGTTAAATTGTTGTAGTACTAAATTATAAAAAATTATATTATATATATTATTATTATTATATATAATATATTATTATATAATTATTATTATATATATATAATAATATATATATTTATATATATAATTATATATATATTATTTATATATGTATAATATTATTTTAATATATATATAATATATAATTTATATGATATAATATATATATATTATTATAAATTATTTATATAATATATATTTATATATTTTTTATATATATTATATATTTATATATTATTTATATATATATATTATTATATATATTAATTTATTATAGGTTTTAAAAATCAAGAAAAAGATGCTGTATGACAGAATACTCAAAGTGCGCTAGACTCAACCAAGAGTGTGTTCGTAGCCAAATTTTGGTAACAGTGTTTGTCAAATTGAAAGAGCTTTGCGAAACAGCTCACACAAACATGGCTAACAATGATGGATCGATATTCTCCAGAGATTTAGGCATTTATTGGATGTTTGGTTAGTCTTCTCCACATGAACACTTATTCTCGCTGTCTTTAGATATTTCTTTATTTTAAAGTTCGCCAGTCTCTGGACTCGTCAGCATTGATGGGGCTCTTGCTCCTGAAATAGGTCTAATCAGTTTCAGATTTGGAGGAGATTTCAACGCACCGTGCAATGCAAAGAGACTTACACATTAGTATTAAACTTAGAGAAGAAAATCTTTAAAAGTATGCTTTTGAGGGTACGTTTAGCTTTTAGTTTTTCTAAATATACATTATGGTCACTGAATTTCACTTATATAATGTAAAAAGTCTCTATGAACTTTAAGAATTCTGATTTAATTAATCACTCATATTTTATAATTGCGATTCCACATTGTGTGTCATTTACAATAACCATTACAGCACTTTTGTTTTATACCTTCAAACGAATCTTTCAATATTATTATTTTTTTTGTAGAAATTTTTTTTTTTTAAGTGACGAATGGTAGCTCGTATCTGGTTTATCGCCCATCCTTATCCCTATTTTAGCATGCCAGCTAACATTATATCAAACTATTTTCATTATGTTGCCAAAATGCATTCAACATTATATTCTGTGTGGCTCTTCTACCACAATTTTACAATTCTTTTACTCTCTTAAACTGTGCTCGTCTTAAATACGCCTTTAAATCCTACTATTTGCAAGACTTATTTTAACTATTTTTCATTCACTTCGTTTGCGTTTTTACAACAGCGAAACATATACTTGTTTCTCTTAATGATTTCTAGTTTTGAAATTTATAAAGATTCACCTTCACTAGATTTGAAATTACTATTCACTTTCTGTCATCTTGTACTCCTCTCCAACATCATTTCTATATATCCAAAAAGATTGATAGCTTCTCCAACCATTCCCAACCTAGTTCTGTTAAATATAAGCACACACAACCTTTCACAAATGTCTTCTGTTCACCTTAAAGACTCTCAAAACTCAAAAGCAACCGCCCCAGCTGACATCTCAAACATTTACATTAAGCATTTAAGAAATACAGGGGTTCCTCTTCTTTGAATTTATATGTGTTCTCTCACTAAGTATGCCTTCATGTATTTTTTTCGGTAAAGGACAATATAGTTTTTACCACCAAAATTTATCATGCATTCGTTAACTCTTAACATTTGATGCAACCTTGTGTCCTTTCTTCATCCAGCATTATAATCTACAACTGCCTCGCTACTTTAAGTTAGACCATAATTATCAACATCTGACGATGACTTTTATTTTTTCAAATTATTTTGTAATTTTTCCTTGGTGAAATACCTTGCTATCATCACTCTCCAATCTCTTCACATTGTTGTTCCTCCTCGCCTCTTCATTTCCCAAATATTCTGACAGTCGTAGTGTTTTTTAAGCATCCTTCTTTCTTTAACGATCACCTCGTCGTTTCATATCGCTAAGCTCACCCAAGGGGGTGCATAGACCCTCCCCATTTTTTTTATGTTTCCTATCGATTTCCTATATATTATTTTATATATATCTAATATATTTCATTTAATTTCATTATTTACGCATTCTCTTGTTTCCCTTGCTTGTTTGCTTACTATTCTTACTCCTTCATATATTCCTCAGCTTCTTCTGACTCTACTCTAACTTACGCTTTTCAGATACTTTATATAAAATCACCTTTCTCTCTCTACTTTTTTCCCACAACCTTTTCACCTCGAATTTATCGAAAACTTTTTCATTGTCACTTAAATTTCTACCACTCCTCTTCCATATCCTTTAGCTCGTTTTTACTTTCATCTTTTTTCTTTTCGTCTTGAATATTTTTCTTTATTTTCCTGAGCATCCAGTCCCCCAGTCCCCTTTGGCCTTTTCGTTTTTATTACTCATATTTTTTTTAGGGTTGGTTCATCACTGTCATTGTCATTTTCTAGTAGTAAAATTTTCTCTCTACTGTTTGAGCTACAGAAGCAGTATTATGATGCTTAATCAGCCTATTCGCGTCTTTTTCGTGTCTATATTCTTTTCTTAATCCTCATTTTACTTGCAAAAAGTCGTATAAATACATTTGCAACTGCACGTAACATTTATTACCACTAGTCTATTTTAAGCCATTACTTGTGTGATTCAGAAATGTATGCTCACCAACTCTTGTACATTTATATATACATGTTTTTTAAACCACTGATTCCGAACCATCAGTCTCTTAACTACACACATTTCCTTCAGTTTTGCCCTATTCTCAATCATATCTTCAATTCCATAACCCTCATAATTTAGTATAAATTTGCAAAATTGCGCATTTTTTCCAATGTTATAAAATTGATTTCCATTTTTTTGAATCTATTTTGGAAAAGTTTTACACTAATCCTAATTATAAATTTGATAAATTTATGGTGGATGGGTCTTGCAAGATCAAAGATTAAAATTATATAAATTATATTAATGAAATATTTATTAATTACACATCCCCTTTCATTTTATATGTGAGAATATAACAAAGGTGGATCATTGTTTTTTTTTAAATCAAATAAAATTACTAGTATGGTGTTATATATCAAGATAAATAAATGAAAGGTTACGAACCCCTCTTAAACTTAAATCGCTAAAGTAATATTAAAGTCCTCTTCTGAAAGATAAAAGGTTAAAATACCAATAATAAAATTAAACCGTTTTCACTAAACATCATATAAGAAAAACTGGAAATCCCTCTTCAAATATGTTGTCACCCCTTTCCTGTAATATAAAATATACAGTGATTACAAATGAATGAATAGGGATAATACTTTATTTAAAGCATGATTCTGCAATAGAAATTCAGCAGTGATTCCTATTCCATTGTAAGTTCCTATTCATATTTCTTCCAAACAAAGTCAGTCCAGCATCAACTGTAAGAAACTCCTATCTTACTCGAATCTTTCAGTAAAGTTTTATTAATATTTCATGATCTCCAGGGTTGGGTCTGCTTCAAATTTTTAATAGACGATAAATGAATTGAAAGATCTGTGGATGAACTTTAATAGACAGAACAAGACGCCACTTAAGGTCTGAAATGCTTATTACTTTTTTTTTTGAAAAATTGAAATTAGAAAATATTGAAACTTCAATTGTACGGACATGTGTGCAAGTGATGGATGTTTTAGAGAAATTTTTTTTATTTTTTAGAATGATCAATTCTAAGTAGAACAGTAGAATAGATTTTTGAAAAATGGAAGATTTGAAGAAGATGAAGACATTGTTAACAGTTCGGATTCGGAATAGAGGCATGAAGCTAAAATTTAAATTTACGTTTTCATATCTAAACGCTAGCAACGTACCTGGGAAATGTTTAACCACCATATCGAACTTTATACTTATTTGGTAAGTTTGATGTATTGTAAGTACATTAGGACGCTAATTTGCTTTCAAATTTCTATAGAACCGCATATGAGTGGGTTAAACGAGCATCAGTTGGCCTTGTTGTGAAATTTTACATCTAGTGAATGAAGTTTCCGCACATGAACACCATTCATTCTAGCTTTGATTGTCATTTCAAAATGTTGGGATTGCTTGGTTCGCCATCGATTCTTGGATTGGTTTATCCCCTGCTTTTTATACATTAAGCACCAGGGATATGTACCGATCTGCCATGAGAATTGGGTTTTTCAGGTAACTTATTCTGAATTCAAGCCATACTGGACCTTTCTTTTAATAAAGTCAACAAGTATATCTTGTTTTAGTTCTAATCATGACTAGCAGTTTTCATATGTTTAAGCGACATGTTAATTTCTTTTTTCTAAAAAAAAAATTCTAGTTCCAAGATGGCATTTCGGATTACTTTACTACGGATGACAGTTCTCTTAATGAACCTGGTAGCACCAATACATGGCACTATCTTAAGTAGAATAATTAAGTAATATATGTTTAAAAAATTATATATTATTATTAATAGAATATTATTATTATATATATCTATTAATATTATTAATATATATATTATTATGTATAATATATAATATATTTATA
Source organism: Trachelipus rathkii (assembly GCA_015478945.1). Taxonomy (NCBI): domain Eukaryota; kingdom Metazoa; phylum Arthropoda; class Malacostraca; order Isopoda; family Trachelipodidae; genus Trachelipus; species Trachelipus rathkii. The sequence goes on along the minus strand of JABUQX010016100.1, from coordinate 32,777 downwards.
AATATATATATAATTTATATATAATTATATTATTATCATATATATATTATCTATTTTATATATTATATATATTTTATAATATATTTAAGATTATTTATATATATATTATTATATATTAAATATACTTATTATATATATATAATATATATATATATATTATATTTATTATATATATTATAATATAGAATATAATATAAATCAATGTTTACAGATGGACATCTTAGGAGCGTGTTAGGTGAGAGAAAATGAAGAATAAGCGTATTAGAGAGTTGTGTGATGTGAAGAAATGATAAATGAGAGATAAAGTAAGTACCTTGGTGATGTTTGTCATTTGGATAAGATGGAATGTAGTCGGTTGGTTTGCGATTCATCAGTGGTGAGTGTGTTGGGAAATGACCGACTGGGAGACCCTGAAAATGAGACTTGAGTCAGTAAATGAACCTGGAGGAGAGAAATGTGAGTTGAGTTTGGCCAGAGCGAGAAGAAGGTGCATAAATAGGAGTGAATGGCTTTGTGAGGGGTGTTGTGGCTATCTGGCCAAGGCATGCACCTGACTGAGCGAATGCCATTGAGGTCTCGCAGTCCGTACTCTAAGTGATTTTGCCTGCGAGTTCTCACTAATAGATATAAATGGGAGGTAAGGCTGGGCTTCTTTTCGACTTTGTGCATTTCTCTACATATCTTTCTGTTGCGTGCATGTCACGACCTTACCCCGTCTGTGGGAAAGAGGTAAAAATAACATTTAATGTATATAATTATTAATATATATATATATATATATTTATATTTATATATATTTATATATATAATATTAATTACTTTAAAATATATTATATATTAGGTATTTTATTATATTATTTATATAGATATATTATATATTATTATAATTTATATTATATACTATATATTTTATAATATATAAGATTGGGCATTAGAGGCTGGCTGGAAGAAGCGAATAAGGGAAGAGTCGAGGGAAATAATCTATATAGAAAGGTTGATATAGAACAATATCGTAATAAGGATAAGATTTAGAATGCTTGCATATATCAGTTGAATTGTGCATCAATTCGAAACTGAACAATTGGACGCAAATGAGGGAAGGTTTTTAGTAGTGCAGAGAAGCTTGTTGGATGGCTAAAGTAATAAGTATGATAGTTAAATGAATGGTGGAAGAAAGAGTGATGCAAGCCGTCTAATAAGTAAATAAGCGGAGTTAATGTATAAAAGTTATGATGTCTTCAAAAGAAAGGTGTTTTTATTATTAAGAAGTAAAATTAGGAAAAATAAAAAAATTATGTAAATATAACAGTTTTGATAGAAGGAGGGAGTGCGATAAGTGTAAATCTGCTTTAGTATAGAAGTTGATAATTAGGGATGGGTTCGCAATGAGGAAATGGACTGTGAGGAGGTTGTGAAAAGACCACCTTCCGAAATGAAAATTATTGCAAGTATATGGAAGGGTGATGTAGTGAAGTTGGTGGGTGAGGCAAGGGAGTAGGATGTGTGGGGATGACAATGAGAAGGAGTAGTTGTTGAGAAGAGATAGAAACGATCAAGAAAGCGATATCAGGGAAGACTTTGAACAAAAAGCAGAGATACGTTTAAAACATATCAAGGAGAAAAATAGCTGCGCTTTAGAATGTCGGAAAAGCCGATCAAAAAAACGATGGCAAAGAGAAAGGGGGGTATCAAAAATGACGATCAAAAAAGCAATCAAAAAACGGGAGGACGAGGTCAAAAAGCGATCAAAGTGGAAAATTGAACGTATGTTCAAAAAAGCGATTATATGAGAGATAAACATATCAAAAAGGGCTGGAACTCAAAAGAAGGCGATCAAAATATTTACAGGGATCAAAAATGATTAAAACTGAAAAACGATATTTGTTTGTTCTCTTCCATGTGGTTCCAAGAAGAAGGCGATATCAGAGGTTAAGCGATCAAAAAGGCGACAAAAGGAGATCAAAAAACGATCGTTTTTCGATACGAAGATGTGTTATGCAAATGACAAATCTTCGATTTCAAGAGGAAATTGTCGATCAAAATAGACCGACTCAAAAAGCCGTCAAAAAAACAGACCTTAACAACAAAGCGATAAAGAACCCATATTGGAAGTGGTAGTACCTTTTACAGATGGCAGAAAAGCGATCAACTTATTAGCGCCACTTGATAAAACAGTTGAAGCTAACGCAAGGCAAGCACTTACTATCAATGTAGGAGTACGTTAAAAGAAGGAGGCAGATCATAATATAGAACGATCTTACCAAAGAGTAAGGAGCAAGATCAAAAAAGACGGGAAGTCAGAAAAAGTTTTTCGAATACAGAAGACTTACAAAAAAAGCCGATCATAAAGCGATCAATTGAAAACGAGTCATAAGAATTTTGATGCGAAAGGAAAACGATAAAAACAGAGAGGAGGCGGAGGGTTCGAAAGAAAGTTTCCAGTTGTCGAAAATAGCCATCAAAATAGTACGGGACTCAAGATAATGCGATCAAGAAAGAAGCAATACAAAAAACGCGGAGTCTCAAAATGAATAGATACGATCAAAAAGCAATATCAAACGAACAATCAAAAGCGATGCAAAAGAGCGATCAAAAACAGAATCAAGGGGCGTTCAAGAGAGAGATGAATACATAAAGGAAACGGAATCGAACAAAAAGTCGGATCGTAAGGAGAACGTCTTAGTTAAAGTCAAAAAGCTAGCGAGGAAACTTATACAAAAAGCGAGCCACAAAAAGCATGAGTCTAGGTAATTATGTGCTTTACACAAGAATTTACCAGATCAAACGCAATCAGCAAAATAACCAGATCAAAAAGGCGATCCAAAAAAAGTAGCAGAATACTAAAAGAGTGTTTAAAAAATCGATCAAAGAACGATATAAAAACCGATCAAAAACGCGATCAAAAAAACGATTAAAAAAGCGACTGCAAAAAAACGATAAAGGAAAAGCGAACAAAAAGCATTCAAAAAAGCGATCAAAAAGCGAGTCAAAAAAGTACGGATTAATAGAAATGCGTATTAGGGGAAAAAGGAAGGAAGACGATACAGAGAAACGCAGATCTCTAGAAATAATGAGTACATTAGTGCAAAAAGTTAAAGCGGATGTTCAATTGGGAACAGGCATATTCGAAAAGAAAAGCGAGTACAATATTGAGGAGGCGTGTGTATAGAAAGTGAAATCAAAAGAGCGTGATTAACAAGAAAGAAGAATCAAATGCAAAGAACATCAAAAAGCGATTCAAATATAGACGATCAGAAAGGTTAGGAAGCGATACTAAAAACTTAGTCGCACAAAAATAAGTCGGGATAGCATCTTTAATGAGAGATGCAGTAAACGGTTAGATGCTCTCAACCACTGCGATCAAAAAACGATCAAAAAAGCAATCAAAAGAGCGATCAAAAAGCGATCAAAGAGAGAGATTAAAGATCTAGAAAGATGAACCTTTCAAAAGACGGATAACCTTAGAGGATAACGGGGCAAGATAAAAGAGGCACGATGAGAAAAGGCGATCAACAAAGTAACGAATAAGTAACAAGCGTTATCAAAGAACGATCAATAGAAGCAATAAAATGAGAGGCTGTTTAACTATCAAAAAGCGATCAGAAAAAGCGATTATTAAAAGTCTTAGTACAAAAAATGTGGTAGGTATACAAAAACAAAACTGGAGCACAAGAAGCGGGTGCCGAATAAAAAAAAAAGCGATCAAAATAGACAAAAAAGCGATCAAAAGCCGGTATGCAAGGAAAAAGCGATGCTTGAAAAAAAGGAAAGCGATCGATGAGAGCGAGTCAAAGCGCTACAAAGTTTAAGAAACGATCCAAAAAAGCTGATGCAAAAATTATTGATCAGAATGTAAAGGGGATCAGAAAAAAGGGAGCGATCTAAAAAAACGGTAGTCAGTGAAAAAGAACCGGATACAAGAAAGCAATCAAAAAAGGCGATGCAAAAAGCGATGTCAGGAATGGGAGCAGGCGACTTCGGGAAGAATATTGCAAAAAAACGATCACAATATAAAAAAGTACCGTTGCTGTATGACAAAAGAATGCTGAAATCAGCAAAAAGCTATCGAAAAAGAGACGAATAAGCGTAAAAAAGCGACAAGGGTACTTAAAGATGGGATTAAAAGAGGCGATCAAAAGCGATCAGAAAAAGTGAGTTGATTTAAAACTGGACTAAGAAGAGGGACATCAAAAAGCGAACATGTAAAAGATTCTGGCTCAGAAAGCTCGATCAACAAAAAGGGCGATCAAAATGAGGAAATACGACTCATTCACCAAAGGATTGACCTCAAAAAGATTTGAACCAGAAGCGACTCAACAATTAACCGCCGATAAAGAGTGTTAGTCATGGTCAACACAAAAAAGAGGTGACTACATATATAATCATGAGCCGCCACTCAAAGAGAGCGGTCATCCAAAAAAGCGATCAAAGTTGAAACGACATGGCAAATCAAGAGATCAAGGAACGATCAAAAGGGAGGGGGCAGCTCAGAATTAAAAGTTGTGTTATCAAAAAACCTCGGATCAAAAAACCGTCGATTCATGATTAAACTTATCAAGCCTTATCATTTCAAACCCATTTAAGGCTTGAATCTTTTAAAAACCCAGACGTCAAAACATACAAACACCCGACCTCCAAATAAGTTTGATGCAAGAAAGCGATCAAAAAGCGATCAAAAAACGATCAAAAAAGCGGTTCTAGAATAAGCGATAGTTAAAAAAGCGATCAATAACGATTGATCGAAAGCGATCAAAAGCGATCATAAAGCGATCAAAAAAAGCGATCAAAGAACAATCAAAGTGTTCAAAAATCGATAAAAAAATCGATCAAAAGCAATCAAAATTAACTGTCAAAAACGATCTAAAAGCGATCAAAAAGCAATCATAAAGCGATCAAATTAAGGCAATCATTAAAACGATCAAAAAAGCGATCAAAAAGCGATTTCAAAAAGCGTGATGCAAAAAAGGATCAAAAACTGATCTAAATATTTAAAAGCAGATCAAAAATGCGATTCAAAAAAAGCGATCAATAAAATAGCGATCAAAAAAGCTATCAAAAAAAACGATTCAAAATAGCGATCGGATGACCATTTTTGAAAGCTTTATCAAAAAAACGATCAAATAGCGATCAAAAAAAACAAATCAAAAAAGCATAAAAATAGCGATTCAAAAAACGATCAAAGAGCGTTCAAAAAGTGATTCAATCAAAAATCGATCAAAAGCGATCAAAAGAACGATCAAAAAGTAAAAACAAAAACTTACTATCAAAAAGCGATCAAAAAGCGAATGAAAAAAGCGATCAAAAATGCGATCAAAAAAATGCCGATCAAAACCGATCAAAAAAAAGCGATCAAAAATGCGATCAAAAAAACGATCATAGGAGTGTTCAAAATCGATCAAAAAGAAACGATATAAAAAACCGATCAAAAGCGATCTAAAAACGATAAAAAAGCGATAAAAAAACGATAAAGAAAGCGATCAAAAAACGATATTCAAAAGGCAATCAAATAAGTAATTATAACTGATCTTTTTAAATAAACGATAAAGATGCGTATCAAAAAACGATCAAAATGCCATAAAAAAAACCCTACACCATAAAAAAGCGATCAAAAAAAGCTATCAATAAAAATCAGATAATAGAAGCGTTTTTAAAAAGCGACTCAAAAGAGCGTTTCAAAAAAGCATCAAAGAACGATCAAAAAGCGCTCAAAGATACGATCAAAAAATATCTGAATTTAAGCCAGTAGTGAAGACTATTACAAAAGGCGATCATATAAGCAGATAATTTATAAGTAAAAACTTGTGGATCAAAAAATTGTAATAATTAAAACATTTACAAACTATCAAGAAAGCGATTTTGTAAAGGAATTGTGATCATAGAGTAAAAAGATTGCAAAAAGCGAATCAAAGAGCGATAAAAAGCGGTAGCAAAATAAAGCGATTACAGAAATGGGCGGAAATCAAGAAAGTTTTCGTGCGGGATCAAAGAACGATCAACCAAAAGCTAGATCTAAAAAATGAATCCTTAGAATACCAGCGATCAATTATAGGGCGATCCAAATAGAATGGTAAAGAACGATGTCAAGACGAGAGGTTCGGAATAGCGATCCAATCAAAGAAGACCGATCAGGAAACCAGGAGAATCAAAATGCGAATGCAAAAAGAGAATCGGATACAAAAAATTGGCTGATAATCTAAAAAGCGGGATTCAAAGAACAGAATCATACTACATAGCTATGTCAAAGTAACGATCAAAAGTATGCCCGATTTGACACATTAGACTACATAAACGCGCATCGAAAACACGCGCTCACCCACGTTTTATCAAGAAATGATTCAAATTATAAACCTCTGGAGTTCATCAAAGATGCTGATCAAAAAAGCGAAAATCACCAGAAAGCCAGAGATGGGCCATTCAAAAACCTCGTGATCTAATTTATGAAGCGAATCTAAGAATTGTTTAGGAGGATGCTAATAAACAATATTTTAGAATCAGTATAAAAATGTTCGATCAAAATAAAGAAAGAGAGCTGTGAGACAAAAAAGATGTGGATTCAGATTAGGGGAGCTATCAAAAAACGATTACAACCACAGGAAAAGGTAAGTGATGTCTATTATGGAAAAAAACCTGATCAGGATAATGGCGGATTGCAGAAAGGCAAAAATCCATCACCAGGTAATCAGTATTTATGAGAAACTGACGAGATTTACTTAAAATGAAACGATCAAAGAATAAGCGATAACAATAAAGATTCGTTTATACATATTAAAGCGCGATCAAAATAACGATTCAAAAAAAATCGATCAAAAATGATCAAAAAAACGAACAAGAGCGATCTTAAAAAAAGCTATCAAGAAAGAGATCAAAAATGACTGATCAATTAAAAGCGTTCCATAAGATAGCGCATTCAAAAAAGCGATTCAAAAAAGCTAACAAAAAACGATCAAAAAGCGAAAAAAAAAAAAAGCGATCATAAAAGCGATCAAAAAGCGATCAAAAAACTGATCAAAGACAGCGTTCAAAAATGAATGATTCACTTAAATTAGATAATAACGATCAATAAAAGCTATCACTAAAGAACGATCAAAAAGCTATTACAAAATAACTATAATTGCAAAAATTAGCGATTCAAAGCGATGAAAATAAATGCAGATCGAAAATGCTAATACTCACTGACACCGCGAATGCAATTCCATAAAACTAGTTCATATGATCGCATGGAATAAGCTGATAATTTCAATAAAGACTCGGATGGCAACCAAACTATCGTAAGCAGGGGTGTTTGCCATTAAAAATCTTAGGTCAGTATCTCTAAAGTTATACGGATATATAAAAACCTGATCTATATGAAACGCGATTTCATAGGAGGCACCGAGTGGAAAGGAGGTCACATGAGTTGCGCACAAAGAATATGATGGTCGATTTGGTACACCAATAAGAGGCGTACTCAAAAACAAGAGGCTGAATTCAAAAAGCGAGTGAGAAAAGAGGAACGGAGAAATGCCGAAAAAAGGGATCAATCCGAATGAGTGTACTGAACTCCCCTAACCGACAATTAATGCGGATCCGCAAAAGCGAGAATCAAAAGCGAGCAAAAAGGCGATATAAGCTATACAAAAAAAGCGAGTCAAAAGATGCGGATCAAAAAGTCACTGATCAAAATACAAAAAACTCGTGAGAAATCTAAAAGCGACTCTAAAAAACGTATCAAAAGTTATCACAAAGCATCTATTATATAGAATACTGGATTTACCAAAAACAGCGATCTTTACTATATAGACGATTAATAAATGCTGGGATCCCAAAAAATGCTGAATTTTACTTTACAAAAAAATCCAGTGATTTTCCAAAAAGAAGAGATGCTTATCATTTTCCACAACGTTACGAAGTAGCTCAATGAGGTCAGCTCACTTTCGCATCTGAAAACGATCAAAAAAGGCGTTATTCATGATAATCAAATAGCGCATCAGAAATAGGTACTTGTAATCAAGAGGGCTTGAAACCTTCCTGATTCAATAAGAAATACCAAATATCCAAAAAAAGCGAATCAATTCCTAACCGGGATCGAATTTGCATCAAACAAAGCGATCAAAAAGCGATCAAAAAGCGATCAAAAAAGCGATCAAAGGACGGTCAAAAAGAGATCAAAGAACGATCAAAAAGCGATCAAAAACCGATATTATCAAAAAACGATCAAAAAAGCGATTAAAAAAGCAAGTCAAATTTAAGCGATTCTCTTTAAAATAGCGCATCGAAGAAGCAAACCTGAAGCAAAATTTCAAATTTAAGCTGAATTAATCAACAAGCGATCAAAAAAAAGATCAAAAAAAAAGCCGATCAAAAAAGCGATCAAGACGATCATATTAATTAGCGATCCAAAGAACAATCAAAGTGTTCAAAAATCGATCAATGAACGATCAAAAAGCGATCAAAAAACTATCAAAAAACGATCTAAAAGCGATCAAAAAGCAATCAAAAAAGCGAATCAAATAGCAAATGCTCAAAAAACGATTCAAAAAGCGATCAATTAAAGAAGCGATCAAATAAAGCGCATCAAAAAAAAAAACTAATCATAAAAATAGTCTTCAAATTCATCCTTAAATGATCAAATGTATAAATTTCAATCAAAAAAACGATCAAAACTAGAGAAATCAGAAAAGCTGAATCAAAAAAGACAATCAAAATGCTGGATCAAAATAAGCGTATCAAAAAGTACAATCAAATAGCAAGTTCAAAAAAGCGTTTCGAAGAACGATTTAAAAAAGCTTAGATCAAAGAACGGATCAATATTTAACAAGCGATACAAAAAAAACTATCGAAATAGTCGATCCTAAATATAGACAATGCAAAAACAGCTGTATCAAAAATTACCGATCCAAAAAGCGATTCAAAGAATGCGATCAAAAAGTCGAATCAATTAGAATACGATCAATTTAAAAGCGATCAAAAACGATCCATTAAAAAGCGATCAAAAGAGCGATTCAAAAAGCGATCTAAATTGCGTAATTCAAAAAAGCATCAAAAAAACGACCAAAGGTGTTCAAAATACTTCGATCAGACAAGAATACGCATTCTCTTATATTTTAAGGCAGATACAGAGAAGCTTTCAAAAATATCCTGATACGATCGAGTATAAAGGTTGAAAAATAATTATAATTTAAACCCCAGGAAATAGCGATCAAACAAGCAGATCTCAAAAACGTACATTACAAAAAACGATCATAAGACTGGGTATCAAAAAGCTTGAGTCGACAAGAATCGCACTCTAAAAGGACTTATCAAAAGAAACAATTCAATAGTTTGTTCAAATAGCTCGTTATCAAAAGTGAACGATAATCAAGATTATATGGTGTCATCACATTAGATAAAAACAGTAGCAACCAAAACTATCAAAATGCTCGATCATTAAAAGAAGTAATCATACGAAACATGAGCGTATCAAACACACGACAAATTGCAAAAATACTACTGTACTTCATTAAATGTCTGACCTTCAAATATGAGATTGGAACCCCGGATAACTAAAAAGCGATCAAAAACGGTAATCAAACAAAATGGCAGAGTAGCTATAGAATACCTCCCGAACCCATGACCATGAAAAGTAGCGTTCGCAAAAATATGCGATTCAAAGGAATACGAATCAAAAAATGTACATCGCAACAATAAGAACGAAACTCAATTAATTCAGCTTATATATCAAATAATACTATCTAAAAAGCTGTATCAATATAAATCTGATCAAGTAAGCAATCAAAACTGCTTGGTCAAAAAGCGATCATATATTGCGATCAATTTAATTTAAAACGATCTTTATGAGTTGTTCTAAAAATCAGCATCATAAAGATTTTACGTTCAAAAAGTGGTGTATCAAAAAATGCTATCAAAATCACGTATAAAAAAATTTCGATCAAATAATACGATCAAAATGCGATCAAATGAAAACTAATCAAAAAAACGATCAAAGAACGTCTAAAATAGCGATATTACAAGAGATGACAGATCTCAAAAGAAGGATCAAAGATACGGACAAAAAAAGACGATTCAAAAAGGCGATCCAAAGAGAGAATCAAAAAGAAAGCGATTCAAAAGCGATCAAAAAAGCGATTGCAGAAAAAGAGCGATTCCAAAGGACGGTCAAAAAATAGGTCAAAGAAACGACCAAAAAAGCGATCAAAAACAGTTATCAAAAAACGATAATAGCGATAACAAGCAATGCAAAAAGCGAAGCAAAAAGCGATCATTAAAAACGGATCGAAAGCGATCAAAAAGCGATCGAAAACGATTCAAAAAACGGATTTCAAAGCGTCCCAAAAAGCGATCAAAGAAAGGATCAAAAAGCGAATTCAAAGAACAATCAAAGTGTTCAAAAAAATCGATCAATGAACGATCAAAAAGCGAGTTTCAAAAAAACTATCAAAACGATCTAAAATTACGATTCAAAGCAGAATCAAAAAGCGATCAAAAAGCAATCAAAAAACGACAAAAGCGATCAAAAAGCGATTCAAAAAGCGAATCAAAAAAACTATCAAAAAGCGATTCAATGAAACGATCAAAAAGGCGATCAAAAAATCAATCGAAAAAAACGATCAAACTGCGTTATCGACCAGATTAGAAAGCGATTACCATATTTATTTCATAAGCGATACAAAAAGCGATCAAAAAAGCTATCAAAAAACCATCAAAAGGAGTTGTTCAAAAATTAGATATCAAAAAACGATTAAAAAGCGATCAAAGAACATATCAATAAAAAGCTCGAAGGATCAAAGTTAATTTGACCACTATCCAAAAGGCGTATCGTTATAAAAGACAATCAAAACAGTAGCGATCTCCAAAATAGCCGATCTCAATAAAGTTCTCATCAACAACAACCAAACGGAAGTTCTTTAGTAGGTGATCAAAAAACGAGTCAAAAAGTGATCCAAAAGTCAGGATCAAAGAGCGGCAGCTTACAGAATTGACTCAAAAGAAAATGCTATTCTTAAGTGAACTCAAACCAAAATCTTTATCAAATAAAAATGAGCACAAAAATAATATTCATAAAAAATTGATTAAAATTTAAGACTCGATCAGAATATAAAATCCTCGTATCATGTAAAATATAAGACAGTATCAAAAAGAAGACGAGTACACTAATAAATTGTTCGATCAACAAAGACTGTATCATCAAAATCGATTTCAAAAAATTGTATCTCAAAATTACACAAAATATCAAACATACGATCAAAATATGCCGATCGATACGAAAAGAGGCCGATCAAAAACGAATCAAAGCTCTCGACTTCAAAGCTGAAAATAGTAAGACAAAGAAAGACGATCAACATAAGCCGTATTTCATAAGAGCGATCAAAAAGCTGTCAAAATAATAAAAGGACGGAGTAAAAAAGAAACACTCGATCGATTAGAAACTACGATACGATATAGCGATCGAAGTTAAGATGCCGATCAAGACTTGATCGTATCCATAAAAGTTGATCAAAGAGATTTACAATGCAGTAACGTTTAGATTTCAGCAATATCGTTATCAGGGAATGATATCATATTTCAACAAACAGTCAGAATTCACAAAAAAACAGATTCTAAGAGTGATTCAAAAAAATTTCGATCAAGTATTATTGACGTCCAAACACACGCGCTGCACAGCACCCAAACTCAAACCATCGATGACAAAAAACGATCAAAGAAGTCTCAAGTCATAAAGGCTGCATCCCATGATAGTTTAACTGTTACCTTCCTCAAAACCTCGCTGCTGCAAAAAAGCTGCCGCACTCAAAGATAAGCGATGGGCAATTTATCATCCGACAAGAGTCTTCTAAGAAGATGTGTTCAAAGTTAAAGGAATCGATCAAGAACGATCAAACAAGCGACAAAAGCTTTTACACAGATTAAAACGACTGAAGGAAAAAGCGACTCAAAAAGCGGCGAAATCAAAACCTTAAAACGATCAAAAAGCTGATCACTTATAGGAAACGAATTCTCAAGCATATCAGGCGATTTCACACGGAAACCTATGCGGAAAAGATATTCGCTCCTCAGAGCGTCATAACTTCCCTAGTGGGCTTCAGATTCACCGAGTGCTTCGTCACTATCCCCAAAAAAGAAACGAAGAAATTTGATGCCACAATAAAAATTATATTTATAAAGGAGAAGCGCATACAAAATAAATTGCAAACTAATCATAAAACGATCAAAAAGTTTGATGATAAAAGCGGCAATCGGAAAAAGTCTGTTATCAAAAGCGATCATAGGACCCACCTCGCGCAACAAAAAAAGAGTTCGGAGGAACGACGCTTGACTCAAAAAAAACCGATCAAGTAGAGTGCTCACAAGTAATATAATCACTTTTGTCGAAGAAGGCGAAGTTTCAAAAGTTCGAATCAACCCACAAATTTCCGCGATCAAAAAAACGATCAAAAAGAGATGTCTCAGAAATTAGGACAATTTAAAAAGGCGAAGTCAAATTACAGTCAGGGGGATCAATAAAAAAACGCCCGATCATTAAAGAGAATGTCCGCTCTCAAAAGAGGTCGATTCAAAAAGCACGATCAAACCAAAACGCGTTACGTCAAAAACCCGCACCACAAAAGAGCGGGAGTATAACAAAACGAATTATTGGGAACGAGATATTTGGCGGATTAATATAAAAATTCAAACAAAATCAAATTTGCCAGGCATCTAATAAAAAAACGATCATTAAATTAAAAAGCTTGACACTCAGATAATTATACTTGGATCTAAAAGATTATCTTACGTCGATATCAAAACGCGAGTGCAAAAAGCGATTACCACCCAAACGATCAAAAAGAGATCAAAAACTTGCGCCCTCAAAAATTGTCGTTATTCATATAATGTTTAGGTTTCATAGAAAGCTATCACATTTCAAATAAGGCCGTATTCAAATAAATGGCCCGCAGTCTAACTAAAGCAATCAAAAAGCGCCCATCATTATCAACTTTCAAAAACGATGTAAATCCACAAAAGATCCGAGATAGACCACAACTATTACAAAAAACCGCGATCAACAAAGCCGTCCAGAATCATATAATTTCCGAGTTAAAAATTCTGATCAAATTAATAAAAATTTACGATCTTATATTAAATGGTTCGTTTCTAAAAAGCGATGTCAAAAATAAAGCGAATCAAAATAGAACTCGGAATCATAAAAGCGATCAATAAGATGAGCGTATTTCAAAAAGCGATATACGAAATAGTATCAGAAAAGCGCAATAACAGCAGATCATAAATTTTTCACTTTCATAAATGCAAGAAATTAAACGATATTAAAATTTTTGTTTCCAATATAAAAAGAAATAGCTAGCCTATAGAAGGAAGCTCTCTTTTTATCTTTGAAAAAACGATCAAAAAGCGATCAAACAGACGCATCAAATTATAAACGTCCACTTCAAAGAGAGTGCATTTCTCAAAAAGCGATCCAATAGTTGAAGGATTACAGATCAAAAATTGCAGGTATTCTTTATATATATAATAAAACGAGTTCAATCACAAAGCGTTATCTTACAAAAATAAGCTGATCATTAAAGGAGCGATCAAAAAAAAGCAGATTTGTTCAATTAAATTTTTACGAGTCAATAAAATACAACACCCTTATATAAAGCAAGTTAATTAAATAATGTGTTAATATTGATTAAATAAATTAAAAACGTGTCTCCGTTAAGTAACTGCTCAAAATTATTAACAAATTAAAACGATCAAAAAGCAATGAAAAAGCGATCAAAAGCGATCAAAAAACTGAGATGCTTAAAAAGCGATCTCTAATAATAAGCGATGGAAAAGATTTGTCTATTTAAAAATTAAATACATTAAAACATATAAAAATACCAAGCGGATTCATTGAAAATTAAAGCTGATGTTAGTGCAAAAAAGTCAGAACTCTTAAAGTTAAAGCGATCAAGAAGCCGATAAAATGCGATCAAAAGCAGTATCAACAAGATTCTCGATCAGAAGAAAAAATCGATCACATGATGTGTTTCACATAAATGTCAAGTACAAAAGGAAAAACAAACAATTCTAGGACAGAGCGATTAACAAAATTGGATCAACACCAACAGTGAACTGGCAAACCAAAAAGCGATTTTCTACCAAGAAAGCGATGGCTATACATTACACACGACACATAACAAAAGTGTTAAGCGTGGGTTGCATTTAAACCAGCATCAAAACAACGAGTTCAATAACAATCGAGTCTGAAAAAGCAATGAATACAATTAACCACATTTGTCATCGATAGGCAAAAGCGATCAAAAAGCGATCCAAACAACGATCAAAATTTAGTCAAAAAAAACGATCAACAGAAGGAGCGTGATTCAACATAGCTCAAATCACCAAACCATGCGCGAAATCAAAAAAGCGATTTCAAAAGTCGATCCCAACCACGCAGCAGATTCAAAAATGGAGGAAAACTTACTGATCAGAAAAAGCTATCAAAAAAAGCCACTTAACAAAATAGTCATTCAAATGATAGCGTACTTCAAAAATAACGAATCAAAAAAGGTGAGGTCTAAAAACTATCAGAATGCGCATCAGCAACTTCCAGTGCAATCAAAAGCTATCGAATATTAAACGAAATCAAATAAAATACAAAATCCTATGTTATGAGGATTTACATAAAAAAAATATTTCCACAAAAGCCGCCATTATATCAAAAACCCGCATAATACAAAAAGGCGATTCAATAAAAGTATAGATCATAAATTAAATAACGAAAACATTAAAGAGGCGATTCTTATTAAAAGTCGAAAATCATAATTAAGAGGATCTAAACGCTGATTCAAACAATATGTCGTTCCAAAGAGCGCTCTAAAAAAAAGCGTTATTTCCTCTAAAAAGCTATCTGATTTATAAAACGCATTCCATTGAAAGAGCACGATCAAAAAAATGCGGAATCACAAAAAAGCTATCGGAACCAGACGCCGTAACCAGAACCAGAACTCAACAAACCAGAGAAAAAAATTGAAAAATTTGATGTGAAATCAGTAAGAGAGCCGCAATCCAAAGTTAAGCGGATCGAAAACCAGATTAACGATACTCATAAGACTAGCAATACCAAAAAACTATCAAGAAAGCGATCCAAAAAGCGTATTGACTAAAGGGCGATCAGAAATGCGATCAAGAATGCGATTCAAAACAGCAGGCGATCCAAAAAAGTATATCGTGCAGATTCAAACAAACAAGCTTGATGCAAGAGGGGCTAAAAGACTATCTACAGAATGGGTCCAAAACTCTCGATCAAAGAACGATATAAAAAATCCGATCAATAAGCGATTCAAAAAGCGATCAAAAACTAAAGGGATCAAAAAATAAGTTCGATCACATTTAATAGATGGCGATCAAATAACAGCCTAATCAAAGGAAGATGTTAACGATCATGAAAAAAGAATCCTATCAAAAATAAAAAAAACGATCAAAAACAGTGAAATCATTGAAAAAGGCCGATCTAAAATTTACTTTATCAATAGCAGAGCAGTGAAAAACTGGTTCAGATCATACACGGGCGATATCAAAAAGCACGGAATGCTATTTATACAAGATCAATTAGAAAATTGTATTCAAACAAAATTTGTGATGTTATCAAAAAGCGATTTAACCAAGTGAGTTACGAAAGAAGCTTTATTCATAAGAGTACGATTCATTATTCCAAGCGTATGTAAAAGCAGGGATCAACAATTTTGGCGATCATAAACCTCATTGAGTCTATCTCAAAAAGATGTCAAAAAAAAGACTTTATGCAAACAGAAAACTCGTATCAGAGAAAAGAAAAACGGCGAAACTAATTTAAAATTTGCGAATGGCAAGACGAAGCGCGAATCAAGAAGATCGGATCAAAAAACGATCAAAAATTGATTCCCCAAAAAGAAGACCAGATAGAAAGCTTGTATCCAAAAAAGCAAGATATACTCTTAAAAAAAAGAGAGATTCAACAAAGAAATTTGGCCGATTTCAAAAAGCAGATCAAAAAGCGATCACACAAAAAGCGTACAGAATCAGACAGATGCGGACGGTCAAAAGAGAGATCAAGAAGATTTTATCGTTCAAAAGCGGATCAAGAAAGTTAATCATAAAATGTAATCATAAATGAATTAATCAACTGAAAAGACAAATCAAAAAAAAGCTGATCAAAAAAGTGTATCAGAAAAAGAGCGATCGCAAAGCGATCAAAAAGCGAGTATCAAACAACGATTAATCAAATTATCAAAGATCATGGAAGCGACGAAAAAGTTTTTAAAGCAGAAATTTCATTTAAGAACGATAAACAACGCTTCGTATTTCCAAAGAAAACGGGGTATTCAAAGTGTTCTATAAAAAAAAATGTGGCCTCGTCAAATTGAACGACATCTAAAAAGGTCTCGCGATTCTCTATTTAAAAACACTTATTCGAATTAAAACGATCTAAAAGCGATCAAAAAGCCGATCGAAAAAGCTCTTCAAAAGCGCAATCAAAAACGATCAAAAAGCGAATAAAAAGCATCGATCAAAAACATCAAAAAGCGATCAAAAAAGCTATCAAAAGCGAATCGAATAACAGCCGATCTAAAAAGTTTGTGTGCACAAAATCAATCAATTGCATTTAAAACATCAAAAACTGGGACCGAAAGATCGAATATATGAAGACGCACCTCAAAAGCAGATCAAATGTAATGCCAAGATTTCATACGAAAAAAGAAGGACTATCAAAGAAACCATCACGATAGCGTCAAAAAGTGAGAACCAATGTATGGGTGGTGAAAAAAAGGTTGGGCTAAACCGATCCAGATTGCGAAGATGGAGCGTAATAATATTATAAAGCGATCAGAGAGAAACTGTAATGTCAAACCCCAAAGCAGAATATCAAAGAAACTATCATGAATAGCGATCAAAAAGCAATATTCTCAATATAAAGCGATCATATTTAAAATAAGACTTAATGCGATCAATTAAAAGCGATCAATAGAGCGATCAAAAAAGCGATAACATATAGATCCGAAATCAAAATAGTGCATCAAATAACGGATCGACTAAAAAAAAGCGATCTAATTAATAAGCGATCACATGTATAATGCTTCGCTTTCAAATGTGCTGATCAAAAAGCGATCAAAAACGATTCAAAGGAGTGCTTCATAAATTGCCGATCAAGACACGATGCAAAAGCGATTCAGGCTGTTTCGGATGCCGAAGCGCCATTGCCGTCCTTCAACCGCTCTCCGCCAAACTGAAATCTCTAAAAATTAACGAGTCAAAGCGATCATAAAAAGGCGACAAGTGAACGATCAAAAAAGCTTCAGTAAATCAAAGAACAATCAAAGTGTTCAAAAATCGATCAAAATACCGATCGAAAACAGATCAAAAAAACTATCAAACCACGATATCTATAAAAAGCGATCATAAAAAGCAAGTCTAAAAAGGCGAAAATCAAAAAAGCAATTCAAAAACGATCAAAAGCGATTCAATATAACTCGTATGCAATAAAAGCGAGTCAAAAAACGATCAAAAAGGCGATCAAAAATGACGATCCAAAAAGAGCGAATCAAAAAGCGAATCAAAGAACGATCAAAAAGCTTATCAAAAGAACGAAATCTCAAAAAAGCAATTACAAAATTAAAACTATTCAAAAGCGATTCAAAAAGCGATCAAGAAGCAATCAAAATTACGCGTATCAAAAAGCGTCATAAAGGCGATCAAAAAAAACGAATCTAGAATAGTTGTTCTAAAATTGAGTTAAATTTACTCAAACAAGGTTAAATGTTGCGATCATCAATCAAGGATCCATAAAATCGATTCAAATTCACTCAAGCAAGGTTAAATATCGATCAAGAAGCTATAAAATTGATTCAAATTCACTCAAATTAGGTTAAATATGGACCAAGAAGCTATAAAATCGATTCAAATTCACTCAAAGCAGGTTAAATATCGATCAGGAAGCTATAAAATCGATTCAAATTCACTCAAATTAGGATAAATATCGATCAAGAAGTTATATAATATCTTCAAATTTACTCAAATCAGGTTAAATCGATCACAGAATGTCAAATGACAACATATATAGATCGACTATATTCAAATTCAAATCCTAATTGATCTCAGAAACTGTATCAAAAGCTCGCAAGTCAAAATTAAGCGATCAATAACGAAGGATCAAAAAGAGATCATCAAGAGATCAATGCGAATTAGTAGCTACTAAAGTAGAACTCGGTTCTCATTCCAACATTGAACGCATCAAAAAAGCGATTAACAAGAATACTATCAATAGATCAACAGATACCGATCTTATATAAAGCGTATCAAAAAGCAATTCAAAAGCGATGCAATTGAAAGACAAGTTTGCAAAGACCGAGCGGATACAAAATATTCCGCGATCAATTTGAAAGGTTATTTCAGAACGATTCAAAAAGCGATCAAAAAACTATCGAAAAAAGGCGATCAAAAAGTGCTATTTCTCAAGGAGAAAGCGATCACATTTTAATGACAAATTACAATGCCATCTTTCTCTATCATTACAGAAGAGCGAACTCAAAAAAGCGATCAAATGGAGATGGCAGAGTCGAACTATATATGCGTAATGCCTCAAAGAAACCACCAGGTCTAAAGAAAGAACGTATCAAGGACCGAAAGCGAAGATCAAAGAAACTAGTTAAAAAAGGATCGAGTATCAAGAGATAGGACGATACAGTAAAGAGACAAGAGATACAAAAACTAATCAAAAAAGCTCTCGATCAAAAAGCAACTCAAAAAGCGATTCAAAAAGCGATCAAAAACATCAAAAGCTTAGAGAGGTCAAACAAATAACAATTTGAACAAAAAAAGTGTATCCTTAAAGATTAACCCCGCAATCAATATAGATGGGAATCTTTTAAAGACAAATTTTAATTATTTAAAAAAAAAACTGATCAAAAAGCGATGCAATCAAAAAAAGCGATCAAAAAAAAAGGGCATCAATATTGAAGAAAAGCACGGAAACGATTAAAAAAAGTGACGCAGATTAGTAAGAACGAACCTGGGCGGCAAGCTCGTTTATAAAAAAGAGCGACCCACAAAACCAGCAGATTCATATTTAACGCGCATCAAAAACGTATAATCCATGAAATATTAACCCTTAATCAAAAAACCGATCAAAAAACAATGCCATAAAAAGCGATCAAAAAAGCGATCAAAAAACGATTCAAAAGCGAATCAAAAGGCCAATAAAACCAAGCCGGATCACAAGCGATCCAAAGAGGCGATAAAAGCGATCAAAAAAGCGAATAAAAAAACGATCGAAAAACGATCAAATTAAGGCGTCAAAAATGACGATGTCAGACAGAACGATCAAAAAAGCGTACTTCAAAATAAGCGAGATCAAAGAAAAACGATCAAAAATGATCAAAAAAGAAGACTCCAAGTAATCGAATTAATAATGAACAAAAAAAAAGAGTAGATTTCAAAAAAAGCGATCAAAAAGGCGTCAAAAGCGATCAAAAAATTGCGATCAAAAGAACGCTATCAAAAAAGAGTTGAATCAGAAGAAAAAGCAGATCAAAAGCGATCGAAGAAGTATAGTACAGTTTACCCAAACAGAATCAAAAGGGCATTTAGGAAGAGCTAATCTGTGCAAAAAGCGATGCAAAAAAAGCGGATCAAAAAATAAACGCAGTACTTGAAAGGCGGATCAAAAGCAGAGATAAATCAACAAAACGGAGTCACAAAAAAAACGGATTGCGAAAGCGATCAAAATAGCTGCATCAAAAGAACGGATCAAAAAGCGATCACGAGAAAGAGAGAGAAATACAAAAAAGATCAACATTGACACAACGTAAGTCGATCAGGATGAACAGATCAATAAAAGCGATAAAAAACTATCAAAAAACGATCTAAAGCGATCAAAAAAGCAATCAAAACTATCAAAAAGAGCGATCAATGAAAGAAGCACGATCAGGAAAAGCGATCAAAAAAAATCTAGAGTGCGAGAAGATACCAGCGAGGTCAAAAAGAAACAAGAGCATCAAGAAAAGCAGAGCAAAAAAGCAATTCAATAATGACGAAGATCAAAAAGCTATCCCAGAGGAAAACATCATATAGAGGTAGGACTGGTTCATTTAAAATAGACGGTTGCGAAGAAAACCGATTAAAAAGCAGTAGTCAAAGAATGTTAAACGAATTCAGGAAAGAGGCGGTGATACAAAAAAAACTATCATTGAAAAGCTGATCAAAAGGGGGCGGGGATCAAAAGCTAATCAAAAAGACGGAGTGCAGGAGAAGAAGCGATCGAAGAAAGGCAAAGTCAACAAAGTCG
Organism: Trachelipus rathkii; assembly: GCA_015478945.1. Lineage (NCBI taxonomy): Eukaryota > Metazoa > Arthropoda > Malacostraca > Isopoda > Trachelipodidae > Trachelipus > Trachelipus rathkii. The sequence goes on along the minus strand of JABUQX010016100.1, from coordinate 12,517 downwards.
TGATCAGAAGAAAAATTACGATTGGCAAAAACAAAATATATTTTGGGAAAAAAATGCGATCAAAAAACAATCAAAAAGCGATCAAAAGCGAAAAAACGATCAAAAGACGTTCAAAATGTGATCAATAAGAACGATTGCAAAAAGCGATCAAGAACGAGTCAAATATAGCAAGTACAAAGAAAACTATCAAAAGCGGATCAAAAAGCGTATGAAAAAGCGATCTGGAGATAGCAATGCGATCTTAATAGTGAAATTGCGATCAAAACGCGACCTCAAAAGGAAAGCGATCAAAATTAAAACGGCGTAATCTAAAAAAGTAGCGGATCGTAGGGAGTGGTTCGAGATGGAGAATTATACGAGTCAAAGAGGACGAGATATAGAAACCGATCAAAAGGACGATCAAAAAAACGATTTAAAAGAGAGCGCTATCAAATAAGCGATTAAAAAAGCGATCAAAAAACGATCAAGAAGCGATCAAATGCAAGACTGATCAAATAACGATAAAAATGCGATCAAAAAACGATCAAAAAGCCATAAAAAAACAATCAAAATGCGATCATAAAAACTATCTGAAAAAAGATCGCAGAGCGTTCTTTAAAGAGCTTATCAGAAAGAACGTTTAAAAGCAATCAAAGAGACGATCAAAAAGCGATCAAAAGAACGACAGAAAAGCGTACTAGAGAACTATCAGAAAAGAGCGATGTCACAAAAATGGCGATACCCAAAAACGGTAATCGATGTAGAATTAATCAAAGATAGAAACGATCAAAAAAGGCTTACCATCAAAAGAAGTGGAATCGATAGAAAAAGAGATCAAGAAGAGATCGATGCAAGGAGAGCGGATCAGGTAAAAAAGATGCGGATCAAAATAGCTAGTATCACAGAGGCGGTATCTCAGGAAAGGCGATCATAGATGTACTCGGATACAATATTGCCGGTTAACATGATAACCTGATTTAAAAGCGAATCAAAATTCGCTCATGAGCGATCAGGGCAAACAAAAAGACATCAAAAAGCGATCAAAAGAGATCAAAAAGCGTTCAAAAATCGATCAAAAAGCGATAAATCCACATTAAATGCACTATCCAAAGAACGTATCATAAAGAAGCGATCAAAAAATTAAGGGACGATCAAAAAAGCCGGAGTTACACAATAAGCTGATTCAAGAAAGCGAATTCAAGTAAAGCGATGCAAAAAACGGGAAATTACGGAAAAATGTTGGATTCATGAATAGAAAGGAACAACGGAATCAGAGAGCCGATTCAAAAAGGCAGTGATCCTCAAAAAGGGAGATCAAAAAGCGATCAAGAAAGCGATCAAAGAGAGATCAAAAACCAAAAAGCGTTCAAAAAAAACTATCAAAAAGCGATCAAAAAGCGATCAAAAAACGATCAAAAAGTGATTAAAAAGCGATCAAAAAGCGATCAAGCGATCAAAACGCGATCAAAAAGAGATCAAAAAGTGATCAAAAAACGATCAAAGTGTTCAAAAATATATCAAAGAACGATCAAAAAGCGCATCAAAAAGGCTATCAAAAAACGATCAAAAAGAGATCAAAAAGCAATTAAAAAGCGATCAAAAAGTGATCAAAAAACGATCAAAGAGTGTTCAAAAATCGATCAAAAAACGATCAAAAAGCGATCAAAAACCGAACAAAAACCGATTAAAAAACGATCAAAAAGCGATTAAAAAAAATTCAAAAAGCGATCAAAAAACGATAAAAAAGCGATCAAAAAACGATCAAAAAGCGATCAAAACGCGATCAAAAAGCGATTAAAAACGATCAAAAAGAGATCAAAAAGCGATCAAAAAGCGATCAAAGAGCGTTCAAAAAGCGATCAAAAAGCGATCAAAAAGCGATCAAAAAGCAATCAAAAAGCGATCAAAAAACGATGAAAAAGCGATACAACAACTATCAAAAAGCGATCAAAAAGCGATCAAAAAACGGTTAAAAATTGATCAAAAAACGATCAAAAAGCGTTCTAAAAGCGATCAAAAAAGCGATCAAAGAACGATCAAAAAGCGATCAAAGAACGATCAAAAAGCGATACAAAAACTATCAAAAAGCGATCAAACAGCGATCAAAATCGATCAAAAAACGATTAAAAATTGTTCAAAAAACGATCAAAAAGCGATCAAAAAACGATCAAAAAGCGATCAAAAAGCGATCAAAAAACGATCAAAGAGCATTCCAAAAGCGATCAAAGAACGATCAAAAAGCGATCTAAAAACGATCAAAAAGCGATCAAAAAGCGATCAAAGAGCGATCAAAAAGCGATTAAAAACGATCAAAAAGCGATCAAAAAGCGATTAAAAAGTGATGAAAGAGCGCTCAAAAAGCGATCAAAAAGCGATCAAAATTTTAACAAAAAACGATCAAAACGCGATGAAAAAGCGATCAAAAAGCGATCAAAAAACGATCAAAAAGCGATCAAAAAGCGATGAAAGATCGATCAAAAAGCGATCAAAGAACAATCAAAAAGCGATCAAAAAGCGATCAAAAAGCGATCAAAAAGCGATCAAGAAGCGATAAAAACGCGATCAAAAAGCGATCACAAATCGATCAAAAAACGATCAAAGTGTTCAAAAATCAATCAAAGAACGATCAAAGAGCGATCAAAAATTGATCAAAAAACGATCAAAAAGCGATCAAAAAGCGATCAAAAAGCGATTGATCAAAAAACGATCAAAAAAACGATCAAAAGCGATCAAAAACGAAAAAGCGAACAAAGAGCGATCAAAAAGATATCAAAGAACGATCAAAAAGCGATCAAAAAACGATCAAAAAGCGATCAAAGAACGATAAAAAAGCGATCAAAAAGCGATCAAAGAACAATCAATCAAACAGTGTTCAAAAATCGATCAAAGAACGATCAAAAAGCGATCAAAAAGCTATTAAAAAACGATCAAAAAGCGATCAAAAAGCAATCAAAAAGCGATCAAAAAGGGATAAAAACGATCAAAAAGAGATCAAAAGGCGATCAAAAAGGGATCAAAAAACGATCACAAATCGATCAAAAAACGATCAAAGTGTTCAAAAATCGATCAAAGAACGATCAAAGAGCGATCAAAAAGTGATCAAAGAACGATCATAAAGCGATCAAAAAACGATCAAAAAGCGATCAAAAAGCGATCAAAAAGCTATCAAAAAGCGATCAAAGAAGCGATCAAAAAGCTATCAAAAAACGATCAAAAAGCGATCAAAAACACGATCAAAAGCGTCAAAAAGCTATCAAAACGAACGATCAAAGAGCGCTTCCAAAAAAGCGAATCCAAAGAACGTATCAAAAAGCGATCAAAGAACGACCAAAAAGCGATACAAAAACTATCAAAAAGCGATCAAAAAGCCATCAAAAAGCGATGAAAAAGCGATCAAAAAGCGATCAAAGAGCGCTCAAAAAGCGATCAAAAAGCGATCAAAAAACAATCAAAAAGCGATCAAAAAACGATCAAAAATCGATCAAAAAGAGATCAAAAGCCGATCAAAAAGCGATCAAAAAGCGATCAAAAAGCGATCAAAAAGCGATCAAAGAGCGATCAAAAATTGATCAAAAAACGATCAAAAAGCTCAAAAAGTGATCAAAAAGCTATCAAAAAACGATCAAAAAAGCGACTAAAAACGATCAAAAAGCGACAAAAAGCTGATCAAAACACGATCAAAGGCTATCAAAGACGCGCGATCAAAAATTGATCAATAAAAACGATCAAAAGCGATGCAAAAGCGAATCAAAAAGCGATCAAAAAAATTGATTCAAAAAAAACGATCAAAAAAGCGATCAAGAAGTAATAAAAAAATCAAAAAACGATCAAAAAGCGATCTAAAAACGATCAAAAAGCGATCAAAAAACGATCAAAAAGCGATCAAAAACGATCAAAAAAACGATCAAAAAAGCGATCAAAAGCGATCAAAAGAGCGGATCAAAGACGATCAAAAATTATCAAAAAAACGATTAAAGAGTGAAATCAAAAAGCGATCAAAAAGCGATCAAATGCGATGAAAAAGCGATCAAAAAGTGAAAAACCGATCAAATACCGATCAAAAGGAGATCAAAAAATGATCAAAAACTGACCAAAAACCCGATCAAATAACGATTAAAAAGCTATTAAAAACCGATCAGAAAGAGATCAAAAAGAAATCAAAAATCGATCTAAAAGTGCTCAAAAACCGATCAAAAACCGATACAAAATCGACCAAAAAGCGATAAAAAGCGATCAAAATGTGATCAAAAACCTATCAAAAAGCGAGATCAAATACCGATCAAAAGCGATCAAAAATGATCAAAAATCTATTAAAAGCTATCAAAATGCGATCAAATATTGATCAAAAACCGATCAAAAACCGATCACATAGCAATCAAAAAGCTATCAAAAAGTAATCAAATACCGATCCAGAAGCGATCAAAAAACTGGTGAAAAAAAGCGATCAAATACCAACCAAAAAGCGATCAGAAAGCTATGAAGAAGCGACCGAAAAGCGAAAAATCTATCAAATACAGATCAAAAAGCGATCTAAAAGCGATCAAAAACCGATCAAAAACTGATCAAAAAAGCGATCAAATACCTATCAAAAAGCGATCAAAAAGTGATCAAGAAGCGATCAAATACCGATCAAAAACCGATCAAAAACCGATCAAAAAGCTATTAATTAGCGATCAAATACTTATCAAAAACCGATCAAAAGGCGATCAAAAAGCTATCAATAAGCGATCAAAAAGTGATCAAATACCGATCAAAAAGCGATCAAAAAACGATCAAAAAGCGATCAAAGAGCGATCAAAAATTGATCAAAAAACGATCAAAAAGCGATCAAAAAGAGATCATAAAGCGATCAAAAAACGATCAAAAAGCGATCAAAAAGCGATCAAAAAGCGATCAAAGAGCGATCAAAAAGATATCAAAGAACGATCAAAAATCGAACAAAAAACGATCAAAAAGCGATCAAAAAACGATCAAAGAGCGCTCAAAAAACGATCAAAAAACGATCAAAAAGCGATCAAAAAACGATCAAAAAGCAATCAAAAAGCAATCAAAAAACGATCAAAGAGCGTTCCAAAAGCGATCAAAGAACTATCAAAAAGCGATCAAAGAACGATCAAAAAGCGATCAAAAAGCGATCAAAGAGCGATAAAAAAGCGATCAAAAACGATCAAAAAGCGATCAAAAAGCGATCAAAAAGCGATCAAAAAGCGATCAAAAAGCGATCAAAAAACGATCAAAAAGCGATCAAAAAGGCGATCAAAAAGCGATCAAAGAACGATCAAAAAGAGATCAAAGAACGATCAAAAAGCGATCAAAAAACGATCAAAAAGCGATCAAAAGCGATCAAAAACGATCAAAGAGTGTTTAAAAATCGATCAAAGAACGATCAAAAAGCGATCAAAAAGCTATCAAAAAACGATCAAAAAGCGATCAATAAGCAATCAATCAAAAAGCGATCAAAAAGCGATCAAAAAACTGATCAAAAAGCGATCAAATAACGATAAAAAGCTATCAAAAAGCAATCAAAAGGCGATAAGATACCGATAAAAAGCTATCAAAAAGCTATCAAAAAACGATCAAAAAGCGATCAAAAAGCAATCAATCAAAAAGCTATCAAAAAACGATCAAAGAGCGTTCAAAAAGCGATCAAAGAACGATCAAAAAGCGATCAAAGAACGACCAAAAAGCGATTCAAAAACTATCAAAAAGCGATCAAAAAGCTATCAAAAAGAGATCAAAAAGCGATCAAAAAGAGATCAAAAAGCGATCAAAAAGCGATCAAAAAGCAATCAAAAAAGCGATCAAAGAGCGATCCAAAAGGCGATCAAAGAACGATCAAAAAGCGATCAAAAAGCGATCAAAGAGCGAAAAAAAAGCGATCAAAAAACGATCAAAAAGCGATCAAAAGCGATCAAAATGCAATCAAAAAGCGATTAAAAGCGATCAAAAAGCGATCAAAAGCGATCAAAAGCGATCAAAAAGCGATCAAAGAGCGCTCAAAAAGCGATCAAAAAACGATCAAAAAGCGATCAAAAAACGATCAAAAAGCGTTCAAAAAACGATCAAAAAGCGATCAAAAATCGATCAAAAAGCGATCAAAAAGCGATAAAAAAAACGATCAAAAAGCGATCAAAAAGCGATCAAAGGCCGATCAAAAAGCAATCAAAAAGCGATCAAAAAGCGATCAAAAAGCGATCAAAGAGCGATCAAAAATTGATCAAAAAACGATCAAAAAGCGATCAAGAAGTGATCAAAAAGTTATTAAAAATGATCAAAAAGCGATCTAAAAACGATCAAAAAGCGATCAAAAAGCGATCAAAAAGCGATCAAAGAACGATCGATCAAAATTGATCAAAAAACGATCAAAGAGTGATCAAAAAGCGATCAAAAAGCGATCAAAAACGATCAAAAAACGATCAAAAAGCGATCAAAAAGAGATCAAAAAAGCGATCAAAAAGCGATCAAAGAGCTATCAAAAAGCGATCAAAGAACGATCAAAAAGCGATCAAAAAACGATCAAAGAGTGTTTAAAAATCGATCAAAGAACGATAAAAAGCTATCAAAAAACGATCAAAAAGCGATCAAAAAGCAATCAATCAAAAAGCGATCAAAAAGCGATCAAAAAACAATCAAAGAGCGATCAAAAATTGATCAAAAAACGATCAAAAAGCGATCAAATATCGATCAAAACGCGATCAAAAACTGATCAAAAAGCGATCAAATACCGATAAAAAGCTATCAAAAAGCTATCAAAATGCGATCAGATACAGATCAAAAACCGATCAGAAAGCGATTACAAAGCAAACAAAAAGCGATCAAAAAGTTATCAAATACCGATCCAAAAGCGATCAAAAAGCAATCAAAAAACTGGTGAAAAGCGATCAAATACCAACCAAAAAGTGATCAAATGCGATGAAAAAGCGATCAAAAAGTGAAAAACCGATCAAATACCGATCAAAAGGAGATCAAAAAATGATCAAAAACTGACCAAAAACCCGATCAAATAACGATTAAAAAGCTATTAAAAACCGATCAGAAAGAGATCAAAAAGAAATCAAAAATCGATCTAAAAGTGCTCAAAAACCGATCAAAAACCGATACAAAATCGACCAAAAAGCGATAAAAAGCGATCAAAATGTGATCAAAAACCTATCAAAAAGCGAGATCAAATACCGATCAAAAGCGATCAAAAATGATCAAAAATCTATTAAAAGCTATCAAAATGCGATCAAATACTGATCAAAAACCGATCAAAAACCGATCAAAAACCGATCACATAGCAATCAAAAAGCTATCAAAAAGTAATCAAATACCGATCCAGAAGCGATCAAAAAACTGGTGAAAAAAAGCGATCAAATACCAACCAAAAAGCGATCAGAAAGCTATGAAGAAGCGACCGAAAAGCGAAAAATCTATCAAATACAGATCAAAAAGCGATCTAAAAGCGATCAAAAACCGATCAAAAACTGATCAAAAAAGCGATCAAATACCTATCAAAAAGCGATCAAAAAGTGATCAAGAAGCGATCAAATACCGATCAAAAACCGATTCAAAAACCGATCAAAAAAGCTTATTGAATTAGGCACAAAAGAGATCAAAAACCGATCAAAAGGCGATCAAAAAGCTATCAATAAGCGATCAAAAAGTGATCAAATACCGATCAAAAAGCGATGGTAAAGTGACCAAAAAGCGATCAAAAACAATTAAAAAGTGATTAAATACCGATCAAAAACCGATCAAGAAAAGATCAAATACCGATCAAAGAGCGTTCAAAAAGCAATAAAAAGAGATCAAAAAGTGATCAAACACCGATCAAAAAGCGATCAAATACCGATATGAAACCTATCAATGACCAATCAAAAAGCGATCATAAAGCGATCGAAAAGCTATAAAGAAAGAGATTAAAAAGTGATCATAAAGCGATAAAAAAAAGCAATCAAAAATGCTAAAAAAGCGATCCATTATCGATCAAAAAGCGATCAAAAAGTGATCAAGAAACCGATCTAAAAGCGATCAAAAGTGATCATAAAGCGATCAAAAAGCAATAAAAAACGATAAAAAAAATCGAAACAAAATATCAAAAAGCGATAAAAAAGATAAAAAGCTATCAAAAAATATAAAAATGATCTAAGACGATCAAAGACCCTTCAAAAAGCGATCAAAAACCAGATTAAAAACCGATCAAAAACCGATCAAAAAACTATCAAAAAACAAACAAAAAGTGTTCAAATACCGATCAAAAAGCGATCAAACAGCGATTAAATACTGATCAAAAAGTGATCAAAAACAGATCAAAAAACCGATTAAAAAGCGATCAAAAAAGCGATCAAAAAGCGAACAAAAAGCTATCAAATACCTATAAAAAGCGATCAAAAAGCGATCAAAAGGCGATCAAAAACTGATCAAAAAGCGATGAAAAACGATCAAAACCGATCAAAAAGGGATTAAAAAGCGATCAAAAAGCTATCAGAAAGTGATCAAAAACCCATAAAAAAAAACGATTAAATACCTTTTAAAAAGCGATCAAAAACCGATCAAAAACTGATTAGAAAGAAATCAAAAAGCAATCAAAAGTGATCAAAAACCAATTAAAAAACCGATCAAAACCGACCAAAAACCGACCAAAAAGAGATCAAAAAGCCATAAAAATGCGATAAAAATGCGATCAAAAACCGATCACAAAGAGATCAAATACCGATCAAAAAGAAATCAAAAATGATCTAAACGCGATCAAAAACCTATCAAAAAGCGATATAAAAGCGATCAAAAAGCCATCAAATATCGATCAAAAACCAATCAAAATGCTATCAAAAGGCGATCAAATAGTGATCATATGCCGATCAAAAACCGATCAAAAACCGATCAAATACCTATCAAAAACCGATCAAAAACCGATCATAATCAAAAAGTGATCAAAAAACGAACAAAAAGCGATCAAAACTGATCAAAAAGCGATCAAATACCGATCAAAAAGAGATCAAAAAGCGATCAAATACTGATCAAAAACCGATCAAAAACCGATCAAAAACCAATCAAATACCGATCAAAAAGCGATCAAAAAGCGATCAAAAAGCGAATAAAAAGCGATCAAATACCAATCAAAACCGATCAAATACCAAAGGAAATGTAAGCTCTAAAAATATTCAGATATCAACTTTCGATAGCATAAATTCATCGAAAATTACCGATCAAAAAAGCGATAACAGTACCTTAGGCCATAGTGATGCGAAAATGACCTTAATTATCGTTTTTATACTTTTCATTTGTCTTAGTCTAAATTTAATTTTGTTAAGGCGATTAAAACGGAAATAAATTTGATATCGATTACGAGGTAAATTTAATATTATTTGGATGAATCGATTAAAAAGCATTGATCAAAAAACGATCAAATAATGTTCAAATACCGATCAAAAAGCGATCAAACAGCGATCAAATACCGATCAAAAACCGATCAAAAACTGATTAAAAAGCCATCAAAAAACGATCAAAAAGCGAACAAAAAGCGATCAAATACATACTGATCAAAAAGTTTATATATATATATATATATATATATATATATATATATAATATATATATATAATATATATAATATATATATATATATATATATATATATATATATATATATAATATATTATATATATATATATATATTTATTTAATTATAAATATATAATATATATAGTATATATTATATATATATATATATATATATAATATATATATATATATATATATATAATATATATATATATATAATATATATATATATATATATATATATATATATATATATATATATATATATATATATATATATATATATTAATATATATATATATAATAAATATATATTATATATATATATATATATATATATAACATATATATATATATTATAGTTATATATATATATATATATATATATATATAATATAAATATAGTATATACTATATATATATATATATAATATATATATATATATATATATATATATATAATATTATATTTTATATTATATATAAGTATATATATATTAATATATATATATATATATATCATTATATATATATTATATATTAGTATATATATTATATATATATATATATAATAGTATATATATTATTATATATATTATATATTATAATATCCCCAAATATATTTTAATATTATACAGCAAATTTTCAGATTATAGCCATATCGGATATCTAAGTAAATTTATTATACAATTGAAAGACTACGAAATTGCAACATATTGAATGTTCTACAATATAAAGTTTCTTTTAAAAAAATTGATATGAGTTTTCAGAATAAATAATAAGTTAACTCGTCGAGTATATTAGACAACTTGATTTACACGTAACTTAATTTAAGGACGGATCCTGCTGAATCCCCACTCCGGTGAACACTGACGAAAATTGTTTCCAATCGGTGTTTACAGCCTCACTCCAGGACTACGGATTCTCCAGGATAGTAGTGAGTGCTACAGAGCACCCTCACTACTTCTTTGGTAGTGAGTGCTACAAAGGCACCCTCAACTACTTCTTTGGTAGTGAGTGCTACTATGGCACCCCTCAGATACTTCTTTGGTAGTGAGTGCTACAAAGGCACCCTCAAACCCTCAACTACTTCTTTTATGGTGTTCACACCGCCGAGCTCACCAATATCACGGAGCCGCTACACTCGTCTCCACAATGAATCGTACTGGATTCACACACCAGCTTCGCACCAGGTCCACACCAGGTTCCGCACCAGGTCCTTAAAATAGAAAGAGTCCCTTGTTACATATACATACTTGGTTTGACATTAATAAAATATAATAATAATAATAATAATAATAATAATAATAATAATAATAATAATAATAATAATAATAATAATAATAATAATAATAATAATAATAATAATAATAATAATAATAATAATAATAATAATAAGTCATAGCACTGCTATAACCTAAATAAGTCCCATACGCACAACAACAAATACCCTATTCACTTTTGTGTGCACGTACATTCACACTCTCAAGTACGCTAATAAACATAACAATGACACTTAATAATAATAATAATAATAATAATAATAATAATAATAATAATAATAATAATAATAATAATAATAATAATAATAATAATAATAATAATAATAATAATAATAATAATAATAATAATAATAAAGAAATAAATAATAATAATAAATAAAACCATATTTTTATTAAAGTGGTTCAAACAAGTTACTTTTATCGTTTAAACTATTTACATACTTAACCTAACTCAACTGACCCAAATGTTATATCAGTTTACTTTATCAAAATACCCCAAAATCATATCAACCTGTTTTACGACAAAATGTTACGTTTATAAAGACACCATATTTTACTACCATATTGCGTTAACGCAACCTAACCTATATCCATAATACAAATATTGCACCTACTCAACTTTACTCTCACCTAAATATTTCACTTTCCGAACTGAACGCAACCTAACCTATATTTCCTATAAAAATTCTCCGTATTACATTTCAACCCTACACTTCTTTTACTGTTCTCAAATGCATTATCGAAACATACATTATTTCCTTATTCCAAATTGACACTTTAATATTCGATTCCAAGTTATGTTTTCAATATCAATTCTAACCAACTTCTAATAAATAGTACTTTCCGCTATTTTAAATATTCACTATTATTTCACCTGACACTTCATTTTACTATTTAAATTTCACTATAATTTACGTTCAAATTTAGTCTACAATTTATTTTATAAACTTTTATATAAACAACTTACCCGATCACGGGACACGAAAGACTTCAAGATGGTTTCCACTGAAACCTCTTCGTTATTAATTTACTCCAAACGATGAAACTTAAAAGAGCCAAAATGCAAATTTGTAATAAACAATCCACGAATACTTATTTTGAACTTGTTTTCACGACTGAACTTTTTTCACGACTTTTCTTCACGAAACCATTCAAGAATAAAAACCTTCCGCTCACAAAATCTTTCGTATTTGAATTTGCATTTGAGGAGTTAGTTGGTCTATAAACTAATCCACCATAATATATATATATATATATATATATATATATATATGAATTGGAGCTATACCAACATTAATATATATTATGATTTAGTTATATATATATATAATAAATATATAGATTATATATATATATATATAATATATAATATTATATATATATATATTAAATATATATATATATATATATATATATATATATATATATATATATATATATATATATTTATTGTAGGGTGTAGTTTTTTGTTTTTATATATTATATATTATGATATATATATATATATATATATATATTATATATATATATAATATATATATGCAGGGATTTGACTTGGGTGCTAGCAAAGGTTGAGTGATTTTATGTCCATTGCTCGCCATTGATCAAGATACGTGTGGGTTGCGTTAAACTTCCAGGATTTATATCTTTTAACAAAAGCTATAAGAAATATCATAGAATAAATAGTTATTTCATCTCTCTCTGGGTGGTTT
>JABUQX010016099.1:0-30007 GCA_015478945.1 Trachelipus rathkii | reverse complement strand
GTTTTCTACATATAATATAGTTAAACTTTTTCTAAATATAAACTTCCTCAAGTCTATAGTTTTCCGTTCCTTTATGGTAACCTTCACCTATATTACTATATATATTATATATATATAAAATTTAATAATTTAATTTTAATTATTAATTTTTAAATTTAATATTATATATTATATAAATATATTATATATTATAATTATAATAATTATATATAATATATATATATATATATAATATATAATTATATATTATTATAATTATATATATATTATTATATATTATTCTACTACACTTTTTTCCCGCTTGAGCGGGGGAGTAGTGGTCACCACGTACAGCCCTCTCTCATTCAACTTCCTCTCACTCATCTCGCCCCTCACCACACTCCTCCACCCACTCTATCTTCTCGCCAACCACCCCTACCCTCTTACCTCCCTCTCCCTCCCTCCTCCCAGCATCTCCTTTATTCCATCCATCCACCTGCCTTATTGGTGTCTCCCCCTTTCCCTCCTTCCTATCCCCTCCGCCTCCCCAACTCTCCTAACCACTCTCTGTTCCTCCTTTCTCACTAGATGCCCATACCATATCTTAACATTCCCTTCTCCTCTCTTCCCACCAACCCATTCCTCCCAAAACACATCTCTCCCTCACCACCCCATTTATCCTCTCCCTTCTGCTAACCCCACCAACCGCTCTCAACCCCTTCATTTCAAATACTTCCAACTTCTTCCTGGACCAGGCATTCAACCCCCACGTTTCACCCCCCAAACAACACCGCTGGTACACAATTTTTTCAAACATACTTATCAATCTTAACTTTCTGTGAATAAATCGCCCCTTATCCACTAAGTTTCTCTCAACCTCAAAAGCTTCTCATTTCTTCTCCTACTCTATGTTCTCTCAATCTCCTCCTTCATCCCTCCTCCCCGTCGTACCCAAGTCCATCCCCTAAATAAATCCTTAAAATCTTTACTTTTCCACAAACTTACACGCCCCCCTACTCTCCTCTGACCCCTCCCCTCCCTCTCTTTTCTTCCTCCTCAACCACTAACCACTTTACTCTTACCTTGCGAATTTTATTTAAAGCCCTTTTCGTCCCACACTTTCTCTCAAAACTCCCTCACCAATCCTCAGCCCTTCCGCGTTCTTTGCACACCCAAAACAAAAAAAAAAAAGGGCAGTATTATTCCGAAAACAGTATCATGTTCACTTCCTTTCTATCATTCCCATTCATCAATTCCACCCCCCCTCCTTCAAAATGCAAACACTTCTCATAAACAAATTGAAAACCACGGCGACATTACACAACCCCGCCTCAATCCTCTCACCACCCCAAACATTCCTCACTCTCCCCTCCTAACAACTCTTCACACACATATCTAATTATCCTATAAAGGCCAATACCTTGTACCTAATTTGGCCCACTTTGTCCATTTTGTCTCTCATATCCTCCAACAATTATGCCCCCCTCTTCAACTATTTCATATTCGGCGTGGGTTCTGCTAAACTATATCTGGTAATAATGTGTCCATACACTTCTCCCCTTTGCCTCTCTAGTAGACTGTTTCTCCAACAAGGCATCTTAGTTGTAAACACTTGGTATAATTCTTGTTGTGCTCCTCCGCTAGATCTCCTTGTTTGTCCATCCCCTCCTAAACCTTCTCACTCTTTCCATCAGCTCCATTACACTTTCTATCACTACTTATAGACATTGATCACCTAGCTATTATTCCGTGTCCGTAGGTGTCTATCCCCTCTTTCCCCTGGGGTACAGGGGTGTTGACCAAACAGTTGCTGTGATGTTCGGTTCCAATCTTGTTGGTACCTCACCACTTCCTCCAACATATATTATATAACCTATACAGCCATTCCTCCACCCCTATTCCTCCCTTCTGCAAACATTGTCCATTTTCTCACACCATCCAGGACCTTGCGGACTTTCCCTTTTTATTCCTTTATTCAAGGCCCTAATTATTTCCTCCATTTGTATCCCCCTCCCTCCCCCATTCATTCCCCAACCTCACCTCTTGCAAATCTTCATTCCCCCCCCCCCCCCCACTTCCTTCAATAATCCACTAAAATACTTCCCCCACCTCTCCTTCCTATCCACTCCGCCTCCCTCCCCCCTTAATCCTCTCCCCCAATCCCTATCTTCTTCCTCCTTTTTTTATTTACTTTCTTTCCAGGGAACATCTTGCTCCCCGATTCAAAATTTCCCGTCACTTTTCTACACCACTCATTATTTGCTGCTCTTTTCTTCGTCCTCTCCACCGCCCTCTTTGCTTCCACTCTAACCCTTCTATATTCCTCCCAGCTTTCCTCTCTCCTACTTCCCAACCATTTCACATAAGCCTCCTTTTTCCTTTTCACCACCTCCTTCACCTATATATATATATATATTATAATTATTATATACTAAATATATATAATATTATATATATATAAATAATATATATATATATTATATATAATATATATATATATATATATATATAGGTGAAGTACTTTGCTAAGTTGGTGGCTTTTTAAGAGCAAGCACCCTATATAGAGGATGGTAATTTAGAAATCCATATTTGAAATAGATTATTTTTAATTCACATAAGTAAAAATGATGCCAATGAAGTATAATAAGTAACAAAAGTCCCTTCATGTTGAGGATTACCTCCTTCTTCGTAGGCGAATTTGGTTAGTCCACAGCCTTTTCCAGCGGCGTCTTTCCACAATGGCCTCTGACCTTTCGTTTGTTGATCGAAATTCAAGTCACAGCCTTTTCCTTTTGAAGTTTATCGCTCTTGCCGGGAGGGATTTCTGGAAGAGATATCTTGAGTGAGCATTTTTCTTTTAGAATTCCTTAATACACTTTGATCTGACTGACTTTAAGTGTATGTTCTCAAAACGGAAGAGTTTATTAATTGTTTCATTGTCGACTTTATGCCTAAAATTTTGCTGTCGCCGCAAAATCATTAGCATAAGTATACGAACAAAATTCAAATTTTTTTTTACAAAGTTATAATTGGCAGTGCCTACATTTACCTTCCTGCAGCTAACACTGAGTGGAGAAAGTTGTTATAAATAATTATACACTAAAATAATAACTTAAAATACATAAAATTAACAGTACTTTCAAATGCAAACATAACTAATTATGTCCGAAGACATAAGTAGACATATAACATTTGACGAAAAATAGTATACAGAAAATGAAGAATATTCAAAAGAATACGAAAGACTGGTTACATCCGAAGATCTAAACATATATACAAGTATCTGAATGAATATATAAAATACAATAATGTTATAATACAGAAAATAAAAGTGGCAATTAAACACAAGCATTATTTGGTTATATCCGTTCAGATATTAAAACAAACAGTACAAACATGTTAAATGCATTTAAAAGTTACAAAAATGTTTAATAACATAGGAATCCGCAATAGAAACCAAATTGGAATTATTATACCGGAATAATCTAAACCCGATTTGGTCGCTAACTAATAATCCAAGGAAAGGTCAGATATAAGGACGTTTCTACGTATCCATGATTTGACCAATGCCGCACGTAAGTTTTCAAAGTCTGTAGTTACGAAGAGACACATTGCTTGACTATGTAGAACGCAAAGTTGCTTGAATTAGGTCCTTATTTGAAAAAAATATTCTTCAATAACATAAAAGGGAGAGGGTCACAGAACCATTTAGAATTCAAAAAGGGTGCTATGTCTTAGTGGAATTTAACATGCCTGATTTATGCCATAATTTCAAAACTTAAAATGATTGAGAAATCCATACCATAAAGGTAAGTTACATATGAGGAGCGAGAATAGCTTGAATTTAGGTCTTTATTTGAAAAATATTTCTTCATACATAAAAGGGAGCCGTCACAGAACCATTTAGAATTCGAAAAGGAATCAAGTTCGTAGTGGAATCCAAAAATGAATTCTGCCCATAAATTAATTGAAAATGATGAAAGAAATCCTACCGTAAAGGAATTACATATGATCTGACGATGTGATCCTCAAACTTGTGAGAGTTATGAAAGCATGAGACCATAATCCAAAAATAAAATGCAAAATTTTAATTGTTTGCTTGAGTCATTTTCTCGAAGTGTTCTGATTGGGATTTTTGTGTTATTGTAGTTTTTTCTTTTTCTTCATTTTTTGTTTTCTTAGTAATCAGAAGGCATTGATTTAAGTTCTAAGTGAACTAATCCGGGTTAACCAATTATATAGAGGTAGGACTTGCTAGATTGGTGGCTTCATTTGTGAGCAAGCAAGCGCCCTATATAAGAGGATGGTTAATTTAGAAATCCATATTTGGAATGATGTTTTTATTCTCAACATAGAAGAGATATTCAATAAAGTAAAGTAATAAGTCCCTTCTGTTAGAAATACTCTCTGTAGGCGAATTTGCAAGTCGCAGCCTTTTCCAGTGCGTTTTTCGAACTTGCCTCTGACTCTTTCGTTTAGCGGCGAAAATTGATGATCGAAATTGAGTCGCAGCCCTTTCCTTGAAATTTACCTCACTGCCAGGGAGGATTTCTAGACGAGAGTATCTTTGAGGTGAATTTTATTTTTGATGGCTTGTTAATTTGATTCTGACTGACTTTATCTGACTGAAAAGTATCTCAAAAGGACGAGTATATATATTTTCACTTTGGCTTATGCTAAAATTTTGCTCGCGCAAAACTTAGCATAAGTACGACATAAATTAAAATTTTTTTTTACAAAGTTATAATGGAGTGCGATATTATATATAATATTATATATATATATATATATTACTATATATAATATAGGCTATATTACATAATATATTAAATATTATATATATATATTATATATATATATATATATATTATATAATATATATATTATAATTAATAATATATAGTATATATATATATATATATATATATATATATAATATAATTTATATATATAATATATTATAATATATTAGTTATATATATATATATATATATATATTATTAATTTTATTAAAAATATTTTCAAAAATATTTAATTATATAATATCATATTATATATATATATATATATAGTATATATATATATAGTATATTATATTATATAATTATATTATATTATATATATATATATATATATATTTTTATTATATGATATATTATATATATATATTATATATATATATTATATATAATATATATTATATATATATTATATATATATATATTATATAATATAAGGGGGGAAAAATCGAATAAGGAACATATATTGGGGGTTAATAGAAACTTCGGTAATATTCTGACTCTATCGAGTTTTAAACCGAAAAAAAAAAAAAAAATTATATACCTTTTTACCTTAAGAAGGTTAATAAAAAAATGACTTTTTTTTTAGCAACCACACCAAACCAAGTATGGCGTCTCTCTTACACGTCTAACCCATTAAATAAGTTATAATGTATTTACCGAAAGCTTGTAATGTTTCTCTCCTTAAGTCAGCTCTGTTGGCCTAAGTTGATCAGAGTTCCTTCTTTCAAAAATAACTGGAAAAGCTGATTTAAAACGGTTTCATTTCTCTAACTTAAATGCGTCTTTCAATTTAGATTATGAAGAACACACACACACCCTCTGACACACACACACACACACACACACACACACACACACACACACACACACACACACACACACACACACACACACCACGGCCGGCTATCGAGCTGAGCTCTATAGGCCCCTATCGTGAATGCCTAACTTTGATCATACGGTCTGTTTATTCTGCCTCCACATCCATATAATATACGATTGCATTTATTTTTATCGAACAGATTTCATAAAGGGCAAATAAAACTGTGTAGAGATCAAATTTCAAACTATAGTAATAAAAAGCTTTACACATTTAAAAATATTAATAAAAAAAAGTTTAAATCTATGTAAACTAACGTAACCAACATAACCTTACTTAACGTATCATAACCTTACTTAACGTTATTTATTTTTATGTTTATAATTTATTTCACTTTGCATTGTTAAAAAAAATGAAACATGCTTCTGGCACCATGCGCGCTCTTGTACAGTTTGTTGCGATAACGTAAGTTTTAAAAAATTGACCAAGCTTAAATTTTTAGAAGCAGATAATGAGCAAGAGCCATAACTTTAGTAGATTGTTGGTTGTTTTGTAAGTAAAATTAAATAAGGGGAAAATTTATATTATATATTTTTAACGCATATTTTCAGTTTTTGAATTTGAGGGTTATATGAGAAACGGGACCTTGTTAAGATCATTTTACGCTTTTTTAAAGTTAGGAATTGCCGCTAAAGTTAAATTTCGGTGGTAAAACATTCCTCTTCAAAAATAAAAAAAATAAAAAAAATAAAAAAGGATCATGTCTTTTCTCCCTGTCCATACATATCGTAAACGATTGCATGAATCCAAACACATTTGACAAAAATCAAAATAAAGCTGTATTAGTTCTAAATAAATCTTGTATGGCTATAAAACAGAGCTTCACACCTTTGTAAAAATAATTATAACCGCACATTTAAAAATAAACTTACTTAACATAACCTTACTTAAAGTAACCAAACTTATATTATTATATAATTTATTTCCCTTTCCATCGTTTCAATAAACAAGTTATATAAATACATAAGATAGTTCAAACTCTTGTCACTATGCGCGCGCCGTTCTACATTTTGTTCGATAACGTAAATATGGGAAAAAATTGACTTCCAGCTTCAATGGACGAGGCGATAATGGCATTGAGCCATACTGATATATATATTATATATATTATATATAATATATATATATTATAATATATACTATAATATTTATTAGTATTATATATATATATATTATATAATAATATATATAAATATTATATTATATATTATATATATAATAGACAGGGATAATCACATGTATATATATGATATATATATATATATAATATATATATCATAAACAATTATAATTGCACGCTAAGGTAAAATAATATTCCTCAATCGAGTCCATATTTCATATTTTCAACTCGAAGATTGTGAGGGGGGAATGTGTGGAAGAAAATGGGAGGTGAGGTCAGGAACAGTGGAGTTTTTATAAATTAAAAAAATATCGCAGGTCAGAAGCGATTGCACTCTATGAGATGCATGGCAGACAAGGTACAGAGTTTCCTTTCCCCTTTCAGCTTGGCTTCCTACCCATTCCTCCTCATGAGTCAAGCTTCCTGCCAAACGAACCATGTTATAGTCTAAAAGAGTCGAAATTAATCATGTCTTAAGTAGTTTTTTTAATATACTTAAATTTTTTTAAAGCAACGTCTTACCATAATATATATATACATATATATATATTTATATATATATATATATATTAAATATTATTATTATATATTATATATATCTATATATTATATATATATATATATATATATATTATATAATATATATATATAATATAAATATAGTATATAATATATATATAAACAGGGCTGCGGAAGTCGAGTCGGAGTATCGTGGAGTCGGAGTCGCTGGAGGTCGTGCAATTTTCCAGAGTCGGAGTCGGAGTCGGAGTCGAAAATTCTGTGCAAGTGGAGTCGGTGTCGGAGTCGGAAAATTTCTGTGTAAGGGGAGTCGGAGTCGGAGTCGGAGTCGGAAGTCGAAAATTCTATAGAACTTATTTATTATTATTATTATTATTATTATTATTATTATTATTATTAATTATTATTATTTATTATTATTATATATCTATTATTCTTATTATTTATTATTTTATTTTATTATTTATTATTATTATATTATTATTATTATTTTATTATTTAATTATTATTATGTATGTTATTATTATTATTATTTATCATTATTATTATTATTGAAACAAAGTATTAAACTGCTTAATTTTAAAATGGACTGTTTTTATATAAAAACTTGAAATATAATTTGTTTGTCAGTGTGGTCTGGGCTGCGCCTGCCATCTTTATGTCTTTACTATGGATGAGCGGATGGTAATTTTTGACAATCGCGGAGACATGCGGTAGTAAAATCACTATCCGCGGATTGAGGATTAGGATTTTAGAGTCTTAGCCACAAGTACTCATATATATATTAATTATATATATATAATATATATTATATATATTATATTATATATATATAGTATATATATATTATTATTACTATAATTAATATATAATATATATATATATATATTATATATATAATATTATATATTATATATATATATTAATATATTTATATTATATAATATATATAGTATATATAAGAAGGTTGGAAGTTCTTAGCTGGTCAGGACAAGTGAAATTTCTTCGCTGGTCTATAGGCGGACAGAGCTAGGCAAACTTGTTCTTTCCTTTTGCTTGTATTACTCTTGACCAGTGTTAGAATCTTAGTTGGCGCCTAAAAGCAAGATCCTCTGGAGACCTCTGGCGCTTAACGAGTTTTGAAACAGCCAATGAAAGAACGATGCTAGATTCTACTGAAAGGGCGAAAAACTCTACTTTGAGGAGTATTAACAGAGGACTGGGCATCGGAACAATGGCGAAAAGAAATGGTTTTTCTAAAACTGCTCTAGGTTAAGTTTCGCGGCCAAAAGAGATGTTGGACAACTGACAGGGCGAAAGGCCTTCCTCTGGGAGGAGTCTATATATATATATAGATTATACTATATATATATATATTATATATATATATATATATATATATAATTATATATATATTATATATATATATATATGATATATATTATATATTAGATATATATAATATTATATATATATATACCTGATGTTACCAGATTTCGAGATCATGGACCCAACTCTTTTGCACCCAACCAATCTCTTTCCCCAGCCCTCCAAACCATTTGAAAAAAGGCTTATATGTAGAATAAATACTTGAAATTAAAATTCTCAAATTATAAGTTAAAAAAAACTAAAGCTTCTGAGCCTTTAAAGGGAGGAGTTTGCTTCTCTTTTCTTCGTAAATGAGATCTTCATCGCTGAAAAGATGCTCAATAGCTACACTTGTGGAAGGGCATGCTAAGTATTCGCCTTGCCGAGTTCTGCAAGATGTGAAAATCTTTTACAATTATCACGCATCAAACCAATGGATCTTTATCCGATTCAAAGAGTTTTCGCTTTTGATAATCTCGATCAATGACAGAGTGTCTTTTGACACTCTGAACAAGACTCTTTCATCGCTGCTAAGAAGACAAAAGAACGTTCATGGATTCTGCAATGGTTTCGCTAACAGTAGTAATTGTGGTCGTTTCTGCCAATCTTTTTCTTTTTACTTGGGTGGTTGAAATTTCTGGCTTTTAGCAGCATATTCCATATCATATGGGCTGCCTAAAATAAATTTTAACCATTTATCTTAACACGTGCTTCAAAAATTTGGTTTTGTAACTAGGATCCAGAAAAGTTACTGTTGCAGATGCGTAATCGTTTTGCGATTCTTGATCTCATTTATCTATCTCCAGCATTAGTGTTTTCTGTCACCTTTGAAAGTCCCTAACTTTTAATAGCAGCAGTTAGCACAGCTTTCATCGTTGCAAACTAGAGTAATCCTGTCTGACAAACAATTTTCTGAGATAATAGTCTTAATTACCTCTTCAAACGGTTTAAGAAGGGTAATACAATTACCTAAAATCGTATTATCATCACCTGTCAATCCTTTCACCTTTGTGTTTGTTCGGAGCATAAAGGGGAAACCGCTTCATTTATTTCTCCCATCCTCTCAAAGACTGTACCAACTTCTTTTCCAAACGAGTCTGAACATCATCTGCGTTACAGAAAAGTGGAGGAAAATTTCAGTTCTCAATTCATAAATGAATAACTATCCGCTATTCCGCCAAAAAATCGCATGCGGATGCCGATGCAAATTGCGGATGCGGGTTAGAGAAAAATTATGCGGATGCGGGTATCTGCTTAAACCTCTTCTCTTTACGTATTTTACACGATATAAGCATTTGGAGAGACTTTAAGGATCATTCATTGGAAAAGTACGTATTACCTTGTTTTTATTCTCAAAATCAAGCGAAAAAAAAAAATAGAAAAATAGTTGAAACAAAAAAATGTTTCTAATTGTTATTTTGAATTTGGACTTGCTGGAGTCGGAGGAAGTTCGGAGTCGGTTAGTCGAAAATTTTTGTTTAATGGAGTCGGAGTCGGAGGCGGAGGCGAAAAATTTTTGTTTAAGTGGAGTCGGAGTCGGAGTCGGAGTCAAAATCCCAAATTTGAATTTAAGAAGTCGGAGTCGGAGTCGGGTCGAAAAATTTATTTTACGACTCCGCAGCCCTGATATATATATAAGAGAAGAGAGTAGAAGAGAGGAGAAGAGAGAGAGAGAGAAGAGAGAGAGAGAGAGAGAGATGAGAGAGAGAGAGAGAGAGAGAGAGAGAGAGAGAGAGAGAGAGAGAGAGAGAGAGAGACTAAATTTACATTAATTTTACTTCTCTGTTGGTGTTGTGAAATGAAAATCATAATATTAACTTAAAGTAGACTCAAATCTACTTTAGAAAAATCCTTAAACAAGACAGAGAAGACTTCAACGAAAGCCTCCTCTATCTTACAGCACAATTTCTTGAAGAATTTGTTGTCTTTGCAAACTGATTCGCCCTGTCTATCCACTTCAGCCGTTTCTTCCTGCTGGAAGGGTAAGCTTAATCAGTCTGTGCCAGAGAAGGGGAGGACCCCCCTCTCAACCCTTTGACTATCGTCCTATTGGTTTAGCTTCTGTTGGGTGGACCCCCTCGCAACCCTTTAACTATCGTCCTGGTTTAGCTTCTATTCTTCCATAGTTTACAAATATATCTTTAACAGGAAGATATGGAAAAAAATCTCGATTCTACTACTACTACTACTACTACTACTACTACTACTACTACTACTACTACTACTACTACTACTACTACTACTACTTATTTCTGATCGTTAGCTTCTACTTAATTTATTTCTGATCGTCAGTAGAGTTTCCGTAAGGAACGCTCCATTGGTGATCTTCTTTCCTTTCTATGTGACTTTTGGTTCACTATTCTTCGACATTTTGTTCCACTACTCTTCGAAATTTTGGTGAATATTTTGTCGTTGTGTTAGACGTTTCGAAAGTATGTCGATATAGTTGGGCACAAAGTTTTGATTTCAAAATTTGACTCTTTCGATATATGTTCTTCTATCCATTGCCTTCAATCTAATTCCCCTTTCCAGTCTTTCAATAGCTGATCTTGTAGACGACTATCATTCGTCCTTCAAAACTATCAATAGTGGTTTTACTCTATGCCAAACTCATCTTCTTCCTTTCGATCTGTCACTTTGTCCACACTTATGTTCGACGACCCTACCTTTCTTTATTCATTTCAGTTTCTGAATAACTTTAATATATATATATATATTATATATATATATATATATATATATATTTCTCAGGTTATAAATTCTATTCTATTTATTGTATATAGAAACATATTATTATATCATATATATATATATAATATATATATATATATATATATATTCCTTAGGTTTATGGGCAGAGTGAGTATTATTTCGGCTTAATGCTATTTGTTAATCCATGCAGCTTAACTAAATTCAGGAGATTAAACAATTCCTAAGTAAATTAGTAATGAGCTATTGACCTTTTTTATCATTATCTTTAATATGTAAAATTATAGGTTTACATAGGTTTTTATATACTGAGAACTTTATCATCGATTCCCGGTTGAAAATTCTTGAAAGGAGTAATTTTAACACTTATCCCGACAAGAAACTTCTTTACTTTCTTTAGAACCATGCCTTTATATTAGGTCTCGCGGAATTAGATATAATATCTGTCTATCGTTATGGCCATTACACGTTAATGCATACCAAACTTTCCTTTCTTTTTAGATAA
This sequence comes from Trachelipus rathkii, assembly GCA_015478945.1. Taxonomy (NCBI): domain Eukaryota; kingdom Metazoa; phylum Arthropoda; class Malacostraca; order Isopoda; family Trachelipodidae; genus Trachelipus; species Trachelipus rathkii. Next base: position 18,128 of record JABUQX010016099.1, on the reverse strand, counting down.
AAAAAAAAAAAAAAACAACAACTGTTTTTGTACAACCAGAAACCTAGAATTGCAGCATCACATCAGTGTAAACATTTATATACTCAAAATTACTGCTAATTTTTTATTTATTTTATTTTATTTTAATAAAAATTCACAACTCAAGAGGCAGTTGCATTTTTTCAACTCTTTCATTTAGAGTTTCTCTAACGAATCCAACAAAATTTAACTTAACCTAACCTAACCTAACGCAACCTAACCTAACCTATTCTAACGCTTGAGTCGGGCTGTACGAGAAATTTTTTTGATGTCTTCTCGACCATGTGACCTGTCGACCATTTTCCTTGTCGACCATTTGGGCTAGTTCCAATTCACATGACTTTCTTCATTCAATTGCTTCTCAAATATATAGAATAATCTCTTTTCCTTTCACTTATCAACTTTACTGCAGCAAAAAATAACGAAACATGTCGGAAACAGGAAATAAAGAGTATGAAGTTAAATAAATATCTTATATGGAATAAGATTTATTATATATATATATATATATAATATATATTAACTTTATATATTATATATATATATTATATATATATATATATATATATATTATATATTATAACTTTTATATTATAGTATTAATATAATATACATATATATGGATATATGATAATATATAATATCATATATATATTATATATATACAGGGTGTTTACGAAATAGGGGGACAAATTTGGAGGATATTATTTTTGTACCATTAGAAGCGTTTTGTCTTAAATAAAGTTACCTGTAAAGTTCTTCATTTAGTAAGTAAATGAGTTAGAAAGGTGCAAGATGTATGAAGTGAATATTGGTGTTTATGTTCCGTAGATGTGACGAGTGGCTACGGAAACTCTGCAACGTAAAATAGTAACCTATAGAACAGGGTATTGTTGTCTCTAATATTGGACACTGCTATAGGTTGCTTGATAGGTACCACCTTATTATAGAGATTGGATGAATAATACTAGGAATATTGTTGATAGTATTCGAGCAATATATTACTCGGGAATACGAATACAACAATAACAATATAAACAAATTAATAAGCGACATGCATTCAATGAATACTCCGAATATTACTATAACAATCATTAATGTCTTAATAACTAATTATTTGATAAGTAATATTACTAATGGAATAGTAATAATTCGTTTTGGACTTTGAATACTAAAAACAAATATATAAAATTATAATAAAAATATATAAATGATAAATACTAATATATTGAAAGAAAATAAATATTATAATAGAAAATAATAATCATGTTAGAAGGAACAAATGAACACTAATACTACGAATAACAATAGTATTAATAATAATTATAAAATACCAAGTTAAGTAATTTTTAATACTTCAATAATAATAATAATAATATAATTAATAATTTAATTAAAGCCAATATTAATATATAATTATAATTATAATTAAAATTATACATTTTAATATAATTATAATAATTAATATAATAATAACAATAACCTCAGTAAAATAATAATTATAATAATAATAATAATAATAATATAATAATAATAATAATAATAATACCACATCTGGCAACATGACACAACATCTGGTCATACATGTACAACCATCTAGCGGTTTTAGCCACTGACGATTATTTATAGGTAATTTGATCTAAGTCAAAACCCTTGTAATTACAAAGAAAATATCCTCCAAATTTGTCCCCTATTTCGTATATACCGTATATATTATATATATATATATATAATATTATATATTATATAGATATATATATATATAATATAATATATATATATACTATATATATATATATATATATATATATATATATATATATATATATATATTATTATATATATTATATAATAATAATATATAATATACTATATATATATAATATATATATATATATATTATATATTATATATATATATATATTATATATATATATATATATATATATTATAATATATAATATTATATATATATATATATATATATATATATATATATATATATATTATATAAATAATCGCACCATGTAGGAAATATGATGCCATGTTTGTAATCATCTTCCAATCAGTGTATATATATGAAGTGAATTTTTGAAATCCTAGCTCTTAACATAAAATAAAATTACCACGAAAGTTGATGAGGAAACAAATGTGGTTGTGGATGGGAAGTTTTGTCAGCAACAAAGTGATAAAAATTGATACTTGAAAAAGAAGATTGTAATATATTTTTTTTTATTTTAAGATTATTAAAAGGGGCCTCATGATAAAGTCTGCAAAATGTATTAAAATGAATAAAGCTGTAAAATCTTCAAAGGAGGAAAGTATAGAAATCAAAGTTTCGAGTCCGACTTTATATAGAAATATTTCGGTATGTTCCGACAATAGCAAAAAATTCTTCAAAATACTAAAGCTCAAATCAAAAGTCAAAGGTCAGGTTGATGTTGAGGGAATTTTTTTCTCCCGAACAGTTACTCCAATTATAAAGGGGTCTTATCCTCCCTTGTATGGAGTACTGTTCTCATATTTGGGGTGGCTCCGGTTCCACTTTTCTTTTGAATAGGGTTGAGTCTAAAGCTAAATGACTTAAAAACTGTCCCCTACTTTCAAACTTCCTTGACCCTCTATCTCTGCGATCAATATGATCCATCTCTTTACTATAGGTATTACAACGGCAGGTGCTCGAGGGATTTGATATCTCGCATTCCACCTTCATTTCGCCACCCTCGTAGCACAAGGAGTGCCCTGCTTTCTCTTGAATTCTTATTGGGAACCCCAGGTTTGTTCGTTGTGGTGCCTCCTTCTTTCCAGCCACCTCTCTTCTGTGAAGCTCTCTTCATTCATCTGTTTTTCCTGCGGTATTTATCTCCCTCTTTTTAAGGCATCCGTCTGTGCTCACCTCAGGGATTTGTGGTAGGCTTGGGATTGGGTGGGTTTTTCTTTGTTTTTTTTTTTGTTTTTTTTAAATTTTATAATTCTGTCTCCTCTTTGAAAAGGGCTCTACCCGTGATTGGTGATTACAAGTAAAAATGAAAAATCAAAAGTCAAGCGGATGAGAAAGGAGATATCAGTTGAGAGTTACTTTCGGAAAACATTCGCTAGTAGTCAGAAAGATTAAAAGTTTTCAAATCAATTGGTCGGGTCAGAGGTCAGAGTAATATGACGATAGTTAGAGGATTAACAGCATCCTTTAATTTGAGTAAGCTGAACGAACTCAAGCTTCCAGCTAGAGTTAAGCGGTAGAAGTAGATAAAAAAAATAATATATATTTACCAAGACAGGGTAAAAGTTTAGAAGAACGTATTGAAAATTTAAAATGACAAGCCCACTTCTTCTTGCCTTCTTAGTATTTTAAACTTTAAAGAAAAAAGAAATCACATTCTTATGGGAAAATTATAAAACCAGGTCTTTGATGTACCATACTACCTGGAACACATACTACAGGGAGAATTGTATCGAATTTACTAAAGTTAAGGTAAAAAAGTTTGAACAATAATTTCAGATTCATAAAAAAAATGGGGATGTGGATCCATCTGGAGGAACTGGAGGAAGGAAAGAGAGAAAAGGAATTTTAAATGAGAAATTATTTTGGAATCGTGCCTTAAAGAGGGAAAAGAAGTGAGTCAAACAACAAATTAACTTTATATGAAGAATGAACGTTTCAGTACTGCGAAGAATAGATTTGGCAAACCTGGGTTGAAATATAAGTACAATGAGCTTCGGGATCCTTAATGCTACGGCAATCCCTAAATGCAGCACACTTATGAATAACTCAAGAACAGAGTTAATCCAAGGTCTATGAGTTTAATCTCTCTCTCTCTCTCTCTCTCTCTCTCTCTCTCTCTCTCTCTCTCTCTCTCTCTCTCTCTCTCTCTCTCTCTCTCTCTCTCTCTCTCTCTCTAAGTGCAAGAAGAATAGGGCTTGTACGGAGAAAATCATCTTCCGCTTGTCGTGTACGCGCATGTGTGTGCGTGTCTACGACCTCTCACTGGGGGGGTCCTGACTCCCAGAAATTTTTTTACTTAATATAAAAATCAGTAAAATATTTTATGCTGATGACTTGAGATTTCTTTTCATTTCATTTTATGTGTTAGGGTCTTAAAAATTGGACTCGGTACGATCAAAAATTAATAATATAAAATATATAATATAATATATATATTATATACTACTATATATATATTATAATAATATATATTAATATATATATTATAATAGAATAGTAATATATATATATATATATATATATATATATATATATGGATTATATATTATATAGATATATATATAGTATATATATATAATATAGATAAGATATAATAATATAATATATAAGAATTATAAAAATATATATTATATAAAAATAATATATATATATTGTATTATTTTAATATATATAATATAATAGATATAATATATATATATATATTAATATTTATATATATATATATAAAAATATAATATATATATTGGTTGTGACAACATATTAGTATAGAAGACAAATGCGATTTTTTTGTATGTAGACAATTCTTTCTTGGTAACATACAAAATCGAAATGAAAAATTTATTAGCAATGGTTTTTGTATATGGTAAAATTAGCTGAGACTCTTAAATATATGAAGAGTCATTGATTCACAGATTCAGAAATTCATACCTTACAAACACTCTCTGAAAACTGGAAGTGTTTGAGAAAAACTTGTAATAAAACATGAACAGGATCAGGTTGTGCCGAATAGATGCTAAATAAAGGTAACTTGACGTTATCTTTTGGCCTCCGGTATATATCACAAAACGTTCCTTCAGAGGACACTCGCGGGGACGCAGCTTTGAAAAACAGAGGAAATTTTTCAAAAATTAATGAGGTTTTGCCAAATACTACAAAAACTTTTCAAATCATATCCAGCAACATACGAGTTATTGCAGCGCAAAAATTAAGAATGAAATCATAGACGTAATAGCTAATCTGATATTCAAGAAGTTTGCTTATGTGGATTTTTCTCGTTGATCATGTCAAGGTTAGTGCAAGGAAAACCAATTATATATATTATATAATATAATATAATATATATCTATATATATACTATATATATATATAGTATAAAATATTATATATATATATATAATATATATATATATATATTATTAAAATTATATATTATATAGATATACAACGGGCCGGCGTACGGTGAAAAAAATTTCGGGGAGGCGAGGGGTCTTGAATTATATCTACTGATATAGTATATATATATATAAAATATATATATATATAAATATAATATATATTATAATATATAATATAATTATATATATATATATATAGATTATATATATATATATATATATAATAATATATATATATATATTATATATTATATATAGGCCTAATATAAGAAAATAAATGAACAATAATTTACCTTATAGTACAAAATTTTCTCTCCTGAGACTTTTTGCAAAAAGTGTAATAACTTGCATCGGGATCTACTTCGATTTCCTTGTGAATGTTAAGTAAAGCTAGACCTGTCAAACGATCTTGTCCCATTGAGTTTCTTAAGTACGTTTGCCTTTCGCCATTAATTTTGAAAAAATGATCTTTCAGGCTGTTGCCGGTGAAACAGGGAGAGTTGCTAATATTTGTAGTAGCTTCCATATATTTGGGAAATAAATAGTTATTATTACAACTAGACAATGCATCTATGTTGCAGTGTTGCAAGGTTTCTTGGCATCACAACTTTTGCCATCCCGATTTCTGTCTCCACAATCAAATTCAATTGTCCAAGTTTCATGGACTAGGAAAGAAACTTTTCATAAATCGGCGAACAGATGTTGGAGTCAGAAACGTAAACTTAATCAGCACCAATATCAGTTGATATAAATTTCTCGAAGAACATCACAATAAGTCCTTATGTTTTTGAAATCGCTCTTCTAATTCTATAATTAATTTTATCCAAAAATGGGTATGAACACCATTGTCCTATAGATAAGCTCATGGGGTCTCAATTAATTATTTAAAACCAGATATCTTTAACATTTGGGCGAGGATATATCACTTCGGGGGACGAGATATCGTTACATTAAATTTCGAGCAAGGTCACGTAACTTCTTCCAAAGGTGCTTTTAAACAGTGATTCTATAATTTGAAACGCCATTTCATCAAACGGCTATTAAAGATTACAGAATGTGGTCACATGCTCTACAAGAATCACAATCGACGTTTTGAACTATTTTAGATAGTCCTAAAGTGGATGAAAGAACTTGTAAAGGACAAAAAAGTGGTTACAATAATAAACTGACCTTCAAGTATAAGAGGTAATTTAGCACTTGGTATGCTTTGAATTTGTATATGAAGTTGAAAATGGAGATAATTTATGTAGGGGGGGGGGGGGCGTTCAAATATTTGAAAAACCCCCCTACCGTACGCCCTTATATATATATATATATATGGTAAAACTTAAGTTTCTTTTTGACCTTCGATTTCGATATATCGAAATATATTATCCATTAGTCCATATCTAAAGATATAGTTATCAATGTAATATAAAGATAATATATAAATATATTATATAATATATATATATATATATTATAAGAGTAATATTTAATAATATATATATATATATATATATAGTATATATATATAATATATATATTATATATATTAAATATATTATTTCAGAAGAGCCACAATCCATAGTCTCAAAAAAACTACAACAGCTAACGGGAAAAGAAATACATTGCTTGAATGCTGTTGTCCAATTTTAGTGCGGAAAAATGTAAAAAAAAAAGTAAAATTATTGCTAATAAAAATTAAGTAAATGAGTTAGAAGCTATTTAGAGACCTTTTATACGGTACTCTTTAAAATAAATAGAATTCCATTGTAAATTTTTGTTTATTTTTTATTTAACTAAAGGAATACCCCCAAGGTTGTAATAAATATAACCGCACCTAGTGCAGTAGAGTCGGGGGTCTCATCGGCCTTCGGGATACTACGGGTTGGGGACTTATTTTCCCCCCTCGGGGGGTCTCTGGAACCCCCGCTCTTTGGTTATTGGGTGTCGCGGGGGTTCTCGCCCCTCGCCCTACGGGGGGTATGGAAACGTACCCCCCCTGTCTGTTCCCCGTCGGGCTCGAGCCCCTAAAAAAATCCATTAATTACATTTACAAATAACTATATATATATATATATACATATGTCCCCGGTTATTTAGTACGCGGCCTTTGGGAAAGCCTTTTTTCCCCCTGCCCCCCAAAAAAAGCCATTTGGTTTATGTTTTATTTATTTTTTTTTTTTACATTTTCCTAGCTAAAATTTTACAAGGATTCCAAAAAATGTACTCCTTTTCCTGTAGCTATCGTAGTTTTGAGAAAAAAAATAGTTACTGCTCTAACCACTAGGCCATATATATATATATAATATATATATATATATAATATATATTATATATATATAATAATATATATTAATAATATAATATATAATATATATAATATATATATATATAATATATAATATATATATATATAGTTTATTTTTAAATAAAAATTACTAATACTTTAAGTTTACATGAATAATTTACTCACAGGGAAATGTTTCAAAATCTTTCAATTCTTTAAGAAGTTTCTCTTTTGCATACAATAAAAATGATGGCAAATATGCAGCAGTTAGATGTTATAGTTTAATTTTTTTTAATATTTTATTTCCCTGTTTAAAGTTCTTAAGTGGTTTTAAATTGTTCTTTATATATATATATATATATAATATAATATAGGATATTATATATATTATATATATAATATATAATATATATATATATATATATATATATAATACATTATATAATATATATATATAGAGCTATAATATATATATATATTATAATATATATAATATATATATAATGATATATAAAATTATATATAAATGAATATATATAAAACAATAATGAATATTCATTATAATATATTAATTAAATATTATATATATATATATATATATAATTAATATATTATATTATATATATATATAGAATATATAATATTATATATATATATATATATATATATATAGATATATATATATATATATATATATATATAATATATAATATTATATAATATATTATATATATATATTAATTATAGTATATTATTATATATAATATATATATATATATAACCCTATAGTAGTTATTATATATATATATAATATATATAAGATATATATATGATAATATATATGAAATATATATATATACATATATATATAATATATATAATATATATAATATATATATATATTAATATTATATATAATTATATAATATATATATATATATATAATATATATAATATAAAATAATTAATTAATATATATGAATATATATATATATAAATTATTAATAATAATAAGATTAATATATATATATAATTAAATGATTAATAATATTAAATATATTAATATATTATATATATATATATTATTAAATATATTAATATATATATAATAGTTATATCCATTATTAAATTTAAGAGGGTAACCAGAAGATAAAAAATAAAATATACAATATAAATATATATATATATATATATATACTATATATATATATTATATATATATTAATTAATATATATAATTTTTTTTTTTTTGTTTGCATGAATTTTGTAGAAGTTATTAGTAAATAAATGATAGCTAAAAAGAACACTTTACAACAGGTTTAAGAGCTTCTCAATTTTAATGGCATTCTTTTACATTCAAAAATATAATGAGTTTTGTTTATATATATTAAACTTGTAGAAAAATTTGATAGATGACTGGAGCACTATAGTTTTTGAATAATATGTATGATAAATAATACCTCTCTCTCTCTCTCTCTCTCTCTCTCTCTCCTCTCTCTACTCTTCTCCTCTCTTCTCTCTCTCTCTCTCTCATCTACTCATCAATCTCTCAATCTCATCTCTCTTCTCTCTGTACATTCTTACACACAGACATATAACTGGATTATGTTATTAAAATAATGCGAAACTGAATTTACCTTATTTGAGACTACTGCGTAATAATAAAAATAAATATATTACGGAAATAAAAGACAGTATAAGTGAGTCAAGATAAATTATTATATAGAATATACCGAGCAACAAATACTCAAATATTTATATAGGATAGGAAGTAATAAAAGTAGTAAATGTATATACCTCCCCTAGGGTAAAAACATATGTGATATATATATATATCATCATAATAAATATATATAACGTAATATATATATATGGTAATAAAGTATATATATAATATATTAATAATAATAGAGAAATAATATATATATAGGAACTTTCGCTTTATAAGGATGTTAAACAAGAATATATATCAACGAGCGATGTAATCGATTTTTTTCGATGGATATTCATGGCACAATAAGAAAATCTAGAGCGACAAGGATTGTGCAATAAGTATTATCTTAAATTTTTTTAAGATAAAGAATACCCGAAGAATTAATATCGCCAAGAGTGTCAAAAGAGTCAGAAAATGTGGGTCTCTTCGGCTGGAGTGGTCGGGCGGAAGGACGATTCTGGGGGGACTTCGTAACCCCGCCCTCTGTCCCACCGATCGCGCTCGAGCCCCTTCATAAAATAAATAAAAAAAAAATGAAAAACAAAATTATCATATAAAAATTAACCATTGATATAAAAAGCAACATGTTGCAACTTTTTCTCTTCTTTTATTGGAGTTTAAAGTTACCACGTCACAGTGTATGGTTAGAACGATTAGGAGTTCAGCGAGTATTTCGGATATGTAACATTTTTATGATAACCATCCTTTTAAGGGAAGTGCCTACCTACTATAGCCTATATAGGTCAGCATCCCGAAAAGGCCCAGGCATGTAACTAAAAAAAAAAAAATTAATAACATCTACACGAAAATAAATATCATTTTATGAATCAGGAGAAACATTTTTACCCCGGAAATTGAAAAAAAAAAAATAAAAAAAATTAACGCTTTTTTTTAAAATAATTAAATTTGTTAAAAATGTTGAAAAATTACAGTTTTTTGAGACTTTGAAGATGCCCGCTTACTAAGACTGAACAAACAAAGGTGCCAAAATGTTGATTTTTTTTTAAAACTAACGAATACCTCTGGGTTTAAACAAGAACGATAGAGAGAGTCGGGGGTTTCCTCGGCCTACCGGGGGACGTCGGGCTCGAACCCCGTAAAAAGGAATATAAAAGAAAGAATAATAAAGTGAAAGATATAAGATTTAATTACTAATGGCGTATTTGGGCCACCTTACCAAGAGAAGGGAAGTAATAAGTAAACTGTATAATAGCTATGTTAGGCCAACAATAGAGTATGTGCACAAGTTTGCCCCTATTTAAAGAAAGACTTAGATATGCTAGAGGGAGTTGCACCGTAGAGCAACAAGGATGATTTCTGGGTTTCAGCCCGGTAAGAAGCTATGCAGGGAGAGGCCTGAAGGACCAGATTAGGAAGTTTTACTGTAAGAAACAGGCGAACATCTATCTCAGATAGGAGCGAAACATGACTACAACAGTCTACAAGAAAAATATTATAATATCCCTATTAGATAAAACTAATAGAAAGCGACCCAATAACAATTTTATCATAGACCTAGAACATAGGAACAGCCGCGACCAGGCGCGAGGCAATAATAAGAAATATAAGAAGAAAGCAATACTGGCCATCTTGATATAAGAAAGCATGCATTCAGTAATAGCGGTTAGTTAAATGGTTTGGCAATAGGTCTCTGCCAGAAGAGAACGAGTTGGCTTGAGTTGATGACAATCGATATGCAACATAATTTAATGAAACGCAGCTTTAGATTCGTTTATGGATGGGTTGGGTATCAATATACAATTATATCTGACGAAGCCAAAACTTGAAGCGAGCGTTTAAGTATAAATAACGCCAATAGTTATGTTAGATGGCATGATGTGACTTCAATAACTTATTGTTATTATGGACTGTGGATGTTTGGGTTATTCTATTATTTTTATATAATTCATTATTATTTTAACCTAAAGCCAAATGGTGGATTTGTAGTACAAACCTAAAATTGACCAAGCCCTAGGGTGCTTTGATGGGTTAATTTGCAATGCACATGTTTGAAAAGACTAAGGTAGTGATGATTGACTGAGGGACAGTCTCTGAATAGGCCCCAGTGTCTTTTTACATGTCTCAACATATAGGTTCCTAATGTTCCTAATGTTCCTAATGTTCGATAACGCGAGAACTTATGAGACAGAGGTTTCAAGGTCAAATCGGTTAATCAAAGCGTACAATGCGAGGTGCAAGATTTTACTAATATTTAATAGATAAGTTTTAACAACCATCATTTAGAATAAAATAAATTTTTTTGTTATAAGGAGTGTCTTCGATGAAGAAATTACTTGCTGAAATCAAAAATTGTTATTTATTTTCCCAGAAAGCGTAGGGGATTGTAATATAGCTTCTAGGTTAACATTGCCTGAGACTCTTCGGGATGCTGGCCATAATAATAATAGTAAACTGAAATATATATTATATATATGCTCACAATTATAGTAGTAATATAAGTATATATAGGGTAATATATAGATGTACCGTATAATAGTATATATAGCCCGTAGCTAAAATCCCTAGTATGACGCCGTAATATATATATATATATATATATATATATATATTATATTTAGGGACCTTAAGTAAACCACATCCCTCAAAAATAATTTAGTATTGGAATGGTGGTAATGATTTTTTTATTTTAGGTAATAGTTAAAAATTAAAAATTTGGTTGCGATAAAGGAACTTACTTTTTTTTTTTTTTGAGCTTCAAATTTATTTATTTTAAATTCATTTTATTTAATTTTTAGTTTATTTTCGACTGTAATGAACCTATTTGTAATTATTTGTGTCCAGTCGAAAATGAGTGTTGATATACATAATATATATAATATTTATATATAGAGTATAAGCCCTAAATATTAACCAACTATCCACTATATATATAATATCATGTACTACATAAGGTAGTAATGAGGGTGTCATAAGGATATAATAGATATGTGATTAGGGATTAAAATAGGTATATAATATATTATATATAATAAGTAAATATTAGTAGGTAACATATATTAATATATTATAATAATAATACTTATTTATATAGTATATATATATTATAAATTATACTATAATCCTTATAAGATCAATAATATAGGTATATATATATGGGTATATATTATAAGTATATAATAAGCCGTATAGTTATATATTATACTATACCTAGCCCATAATATTATAGGTATAGCCGGTGGTGCAGAATTTTTTTAATGCCACAGGATGGTACTAGAGGACCGGCAGCTTCCTACAGCAAAAACTAATTAATATATTTGGAATTCAGCGGAAATTTTTAAGGATGGATTTAATTTTTTTTTTTTTTTTTTTTTTTTTTTTGCTTATGCATCGAAAATATTTATAAAAATATTTTCATGTTTTTTAGGGGCTCGAGCAGACGGGGAAGAGGGGGACGAAGTCCCCCCCGTCGTCCACCGGGAGGCCGATGACCCGACTACACGCCATCGTTTGCGCGTGTACCCTTGGTATGCCTTTTAGTTAAAGTAATACCAAAGTGTTTTGGAAGTTAAAATTATTCTTTTTTTTTAACTAAGGAATTACCATAGGGTAAACGCAAAGATGGCAGGAGTCGGGGTCTCCGGCCTTCCGGCGTGGGACGACGGGGGGGACTTCGTCCCCCCCTCTGTCCCCCGTCGGCTCGAGCCCCCTAAGATGGGTGAAATAAATTTTTTTTTTTAACTTTCGGGATGATTGAAAAAAAAAAATAAATAAAAATAAAAATAAAAACCCCCCTTAAAATTTTTCCCTCTCTAGGAGAGTATATATATATAGTATAAGTGATTATAACTGTATGTAATAAAGTATATATATGTTTATATAAGATATATAATAATATATATAGTACCTATTATATATATAATATATAATACTATGATATATATATAATAATATAGTATAAATATATATATTATATAACAGTTGCTTTGGCTTTCAAACTCGTAATAAATAATATAATCATACTACGTCATAATACCCTAGTATATATATATATATAATATATATCAGGACAAAATATTATAATACAGTATAATATATATATAAATAGTTATTAACCACTTGAACGTGTATTGTTTATATATACCATACTAGGTATAGTACTAACTCACCGTATATATATATAATATATATTATATTATATATATATATATATATATATATAGTATAGTGATATATATATATATATATATATATATATATATATATATATATATATATATATATTATATATATTTAATTATATATATATAATAATATATATTAATATAAATATATATATAGTATATTTATAATAAGTAGATATATTGATTAGGTATATTTACCATCAAGACATACTTTTATGATTATAGACACAAGATATGGTCTATATTTAGTTATATCTAATATAGGTAACCAACGTTATAAAGGCCCTATTCAAAGTATATGGGATTAATATATAAATATATATATATATAAATAAGTATATTATAGTATATATATATTATTATATATATACTATTAATATTATATATATATAATATATATAGTAGTATATATAGTATGTTATATATATATTATATGACGTCTCCTGCAAACTTTATGTGCAATTATATCAATTTAAAATAAATCCCCTCGCATAGATAAGTACCTCTTTTTTTCCTTTTATTTTATTTATATTTTTCTTGAATTTTGAGCAGTTAATTCAATCAAACAAAAACAAAGTTTCAAGCACTCACAGGCTGGGCTCCTTTCGAAGGACGGGGCATGAAATGGACAAATACCGGAAAGCCCCACCCCACCAGCCAAGTGGCGCCTAACGCAAATCTCTTCAGGTGTGCGCAGAACGTGAAATCGGGTTTTAAAAGGAGAGGAGTAAAAAGGGGAAATTTTTTTTAATTCCTTTAACAAATACAGTAGGAAAAAACAGAAGATGCCAAGGAGTTCCACAGAACAGACAGCTGGACTGGAAAGAGGAAGAGCACCACAAAAGGCGAAACGTAGTGTGGATAAGGAGATTTTTCAGGGAATGCTCACCGCAAAATGCATGCGAGAGCATGGCACCCCCTATGTCATGGCAATGGAGGGCGAAACGCAAATGGAAGGGGTGGAATGCCGAGTGGCGCAACTCCTCTGAGCATCTTACGTCTAGTGTGGAGACCTATAGAAGTGATATAGTGCGCCCAACGTCACGTCGCAGAAGGGAATAGAGGGGTCAAGAGAGTTAGAAAGTACGGGACGAGATTAATTAGTATCTCTGTAAGCTTTAAGACTCAAACTCTGTCGAATAGAAGGGTGGAGTTCCGGACCCATCCCCCCCAGGAGTGAGAACCCCAGTACTCAACAGAAACAAGGGCGAAGTAAGCCAAAACCAAAAGTACAGCACTATATATATCTGGGGAGATAGTCTGTGCAGAAGAAAAAATAAAAATTTCCTACAAAGTCGCAGCTTAATGAGACGTTTCCTAAATTCTTTTGAGGAATTTGAGGCCACCTAAGCTATCGTTGATATTAGGTCTCAAAGATAAATTTTTGTTTATGTTCAGGCCAAGGATGTTTATGTTGTCAACAGGTGAAAACGTTAGAACCGTCGAAAAAAGATAGGAAAGTTAGTTGGGAGGTTTTTTTGAGAGGGAGATGTAACCGTAGTTGAGTTTGGCACAGAGAAGTAGTTGAAAGACCTGGTTCAACAAGGTTGTTAGCGCCCCACCGGGAACAGTCCCATTCCAGTTGCAAGGCAAAAGCAATAGAATCATGGAAAAGCTGAAGAAAGACGCAAGAAGGCAACTCTGAGAGATAAGGGCAAAAAGAGGAGCAGATTTGAAATTCGGTCGGAAGAATGGTGAGTGAGATTCATCGGCATAAGAGAGAACCAGAGAAGTTAGAAGTACAGCTGAGGAGATGGTTGATGAAAAGTAGAATAGAAGTTTGGAGATAAAAACAGAACCTTGAGGACACCACAATAACAGGAAAGGAGAAGAAGTCGCTCCATCCTAACAGTTGGCTGGATATGGAGCTACCAGAGAGGTTAAAAAATGGACAGTTTCCCTTGCACGAAGAGACTAAGCAAACGCGAAGAGATCACAAACTGTGGCCGGATGCCGGGACCGCCAGCGGAACCACCAAGGAGGAAAAGACCCCCAGAAGGAAAGGCCCGCTCATGTAGGCCAAAGGCAGAAAGCTTTCCCAGAAGAGTTAAAAATCGCCGGACGACTTTGCATACTCGATCAAAAGATAGGGGCGCTTGGATGAACAGGGACCTTCTGGATATTATCGACATACAACCGAAAGAAACGTGAGAGAAAGAGAAGGGAGAAAGTGAGAAGATAGATGAAGAAAATGAAGTGCCACCACCCAGACTTCCCATAGTCCCTAAGGCAAAAAGACCATTAAATCAGTAAGATTTAGGATAGTATGCACCAGTTGACGGTCGAGAGATCAGAAAGCTCATACTTGATTGATCTGAGAAGAAAAGAGAACATAGAGACTCCAGGATGATCCAGGAAATTGAGAGTTTTAAAGAAGAAGGTTTCAAGAGATCTGTAGGATAGAAATGACAAGTGAGAGCAACCCTATAGGACGATAGTTAGGAAGGATCAGAGCGGTGCCCTTTATTTACAGGAGTTGAGATTGGAGCATAATGCGCGGCTTCCACAGTACCACTGATGAGAGAACTGCCACAATACAGTATTAAGGCCATAGCGAGATAAGCAGCGTAAGAAAATAGATTGATCGAGACCCAGGGCCAGCTCGGAGAAGCTCAGCATTCCGTCTTTAGAACACGGGGATGTAATGCCATCCGGGCCACTAGCCTTCCTGACACTTCATAGATCTCAGAATCCCATACACTCGCGCTAATGCGTAATCACGGGAAGAGGCATAGAAACCTGAGAGAGAAGAAGCAGGAGGAGGGATGCCGGAATCGTCAGGGATTATGATTAATTAGAATGAAAAAAAGAGTGAGGCGAAAAGAGATTAGCCGGTGTTCAGTAGGAGAGTTTTAAGCCTACAGGAACCGTGACAGGGAGCGAAATAAGGGAGAGAAAGAGCAGATTTACAAAAAGTATTGAGAGATTGGTTTTTGAGCAAGAGAGCGCCAAGAAATTTTTATCAGTAGAGAAGGGCCAAGCCTGAGGGTCCTGTCCGCACTTTACTTTGTAGTGAAACGCGCGCATGGTGAGCACTAGCAACCACCCTGTCGATAAAGTGAAGCCCGTGCAACGATTCCCAGCAGAATGGAAATTAGTAAGAGTGATATGAGAACGAGAGTTTTTCCATGCCCGATACGGCAATGTCTCTCTTTCAAACATGAATGGAGCGGAGAGCACTATGTAACATTCCGCCCCAGGTTTTCATAAGACGCTACAGTGACCCAGCACAAAAAAACCAAAAAAAATAATTGTTGTCTTCGTTTACATTATTGTCTGCAGTAATCATTATTTTTCACCCATTATATTTGAAATGCGAAAATAAAGTCTCTCTTTTTTATTGGATACGGTTAAATTCAGTCGAATCTCCTAAAAATATAGTGTCTCGATTTCTGGACAGGTATTACCAATCTAATTTACAATAAGCATAAGAGATAATTGTGTGAGAGGATGATAGGATATGTCAGCTTTATCACGGCAGATTAGACCTATAGAATAATAACTATATATAGTAGTTAAATGAAAGTAGTAAGAGTACGTATACTTATATTAAATATCTGATTTTACCAGGGTATATAAAGTATGAATATATAAATTTAAGGGAATTGATAATAAATAAAGGGTATGATAAAGCTACCTAATATAATATGAATATATTATGACCTCATAAATTAAGTATATATATATATATAAACCTATAAGCTTAACTATAGGAGATAAATAATACTAGCCTCAATATAGAGCTAGTATAAGAAGATGAGAGAGATGAGGGAGAGGAGAGGAGAGAGAGGAAGAGAAGACATGAGAGAGCAGAGAAAAACTAACTAAAAGCTAACCAAAACCTAACTAAAATACAAAATTACAATTATTGCATATTTTATTTTATTTAGTGCTCAGGGAAAATGTAAATAAAAAAATAACATAAGCCTTTAAAATAAGGAGCATATTACCAAATTATTTATATAAATGAAATAAATACCGGTTACGAGAGTACAGGACAACTGCCTTCTATTCCAACCAAAGAGAGGCGTGTTCTGCATATCCGAGAGGACGCTCCAACCCAGTTGCGTCGAAATTGTTTTTTTATATCTTAAAATGCGAGATTGACCCAGGGTAAACCGCAAGAGAATGGAACGCCCACTGTCGGAAGGTGCTCTCCGGCCTTACCGGGGACGGACCGTGTGTTCGGATTAAGGAATTTCCCCGCACACCACAGTCCGGTTCTTCACGATTCCCCCTAAAAAAATTAAGCAAAAACAAAGTTAACATATTTTCTGCAATACAATATAGGTAATGATAAGACATGAGAATTCTGCGAGAAATTCTGTGCGCTGCCTGGTCATATTTGCAGAACGGAAATAAATGAGTTAAGGCAGTATGGATGTCAGGACGACACTCTCGTTAATGTGTATTTATTTACGACTATGTAAAAATACTGAAAATACTGTATTTTAGACCTTTACCTATCGTTTATCCTATTAGATAGCTTTAAGAACACTTGTGTGCAACAGTGGATTACAAAGCACATTTGTTCATTTGGTGATTTAGGATGTCAGGATTGGCTGCCATAGATTCTGCGTAATTACACCGCCTTTAATTTTATCAAGATGTTATAAAGACTTGAAAAGCAGTTGTTAAAATTTAGTAAGTATAAGTAGTATGTGTGAATAATAATGAGTGGAATTATATATATTATGAATAAACCTAGTCGTACGTATGTCGGTACTAGTATGTAAATGGACTAGTGACATCTATATAGTATAACCGTCAGCTATAGTGATACTGAAATGCCTAGTAGCGATGAATAAGCAAACGCGATATGCATTCTAAATACATATAGGTTATAATGTCTATAAAAATTAAA